>JAFLHD010017762.1:0-47947 GCA_018856295.1 Blastosporella zonata
GTGCTTGCATGCATGCGGTGAGGTCAGAGATCTTACTCTTACTCCTATGGCGATATTTTCGGGAGAGACTGGAGATAGCATGATCATTTGGTTGGGTAAAAAGAGGTCATCCTGGCAAAAATTGCGAGATTGTTGCAATCAGTGAATATCGCACCATCAAATTTACACATGCGTAAAATAGCTTTGGTTACTTATAAGTATATTGGAGTGGATCCATTGTCTTAGGCTTTGGAAACGATTCCACCAGAACGAATCATGTCGAAGAAATCATCCTTTTCGACAGCACCTAGTTGTGGAAGATAGGGCATGAGCGCGACGACAACTTCCGAAAAAATAAGCGACGCACTTTCTTTACCTCGTCCAATTATATTATCCTTCGCTTTTTTGCCTTGGGTTTTGCTGTTCATGACCGGAGCAGGCAAACTTGGTTTTCCCGATCCTCTCGCAGCTTTTGTTTCTTCAGCAGCAGCCGTCGCCGATGCTTGGGATTGTTGAATTACATTAAACAGCTTCACAACTATTCAAAGACGTCAGCTTTGCAAATTAGGTGGGGATTGTACAAACCTCCACGCTGGGCGACTTTGCGCAATGCCCGCTCGCTCTCTCCGCCCCAGCCTCCAATGACGTCCGATATTCGCCCCTTGTCCTCCTTCTCCTTCTTTTCAACCTGAAGGACTTTTTTCGCTCTACTTTCCAACTTCTCGTCATTCTTTCGTCTAGCGATGGATGGTTTCAGAGAAAGTGGTAACGTCGTAGGAGCATCGGTGTTTAGAAGCGACTGTAATGTAGCACCAAAATTGGCAGCGCGCGTTGCTCGAATTTTACGTTTCGAGGTTTGGCGAGATTTTTGTTTCGTCAAGATAGCTTCATCCGAGGTTGACTCATTTTCGTTCTGTGACAAGTCCTCGGTGCCAGATTCGTCAATTGAGGCATCGTCCTGTGAACCAGTGATATCGTCGGCAGCATCGTCAGAAAGCCGCTGCCTTTTATGAGGATGCATGGCGTAAATGGCTGAGGCCGAGTGCTGGTTGGAGCAGAGTTTGCGTGTGTATAAACTGGGGCTGCCGCCGCGTCGCGATCGCGATCAGCCGGCGGTGGCCAGTCAAACCAAGTGGTGGTAACGAACTACTACGTCGACCGTCATTACATGGTATTTCCAAGCCATTCATTTCCATATCGTTCCAGCTAGCTACAGATTAACTGCATTGAGATCTAGGTTCGCTTCTGGGCTTGTATACTTGACTGACTATGGATCCCTTGGCCTCAACTTCTCTCCAGCACTGGGATCTCTCTCCAGAGCCCGATCTCCATCCGTTGTATCCCTCTTTGTCATATATCGCCTCTCTTCTATCGTCAAATTCAGGCCTCACGCCCAGCCAGAGAGCGGAGCTCGTTGCGCACTGTTTGGCACGCGCTTGTGTATTCGGGGAGCTCATCATCCTCCAGTACCTCTTGTCCGATCCTCAAGCCCAGCCTCATGTCAACCTGGGGATGCGCGACGAAGATGGTGTTGGCCTCGTCAGTCTTGCAATACACGGTTTTGGTGCTGAATCCGATCGCGACGTCGAAAGAGAGGAATGCGTCCGATTATTGATCGTACAAGGAGCAGATCTGGGGGCAGACAAAGGTCGGTTTACTTAATTTAATTCAATTTGGGTCACCAAGAATGCCCTAATTATTCCCACTCAGACGGGTGGACGCCGTTGCATCACGCTGCGCTGCTTTCCCCACCAACGCTTGTCTCTCACTTAATGACACACGGATGCTCTTCGTTTGCTGTTACACGTCGAGGTCTAACTCCTCTTGATGTTGTAACAGCTCACTCCATATTACCTGGTCGAGACGACGTTGCACTTTTGCTGGAAGAATCCATGCGCGGAGAAGGTTGGATCGGGGGGAGGATGGAAGAGAAGAGGCGAATTTCTGAGCAGCGCGAGAAACGTAAAGCGCGGAGGAAAAACATACAGAACAATATCAGTCAGATTCTCTCTGTCGATCGGTCTTGGTGGGGTGAAACAGACTCTGATTCCGAATCTGATGATGAGGCCGACGATGAGGACGACGAGCGAATATATGTTTGTGACCTCATCTTCATAAAAGCAACCGCTGACCTACGACGCAGACGCCACTTCCAGACTATTCTTCCATGCTAGTTTTCTCTCCCCCTTCCTTGCCACATATCTTCGACTCCCTTATAATCAACTTCAAACCCTCTCTGCGTGACGCAACTCCCGCAAACACTCTTTATCTGTTGGCAAGATTTGCCTGCCTAACCTGCGATCATACGTGGCTGGAAGAACTGATCATTGGTGCTACGGACACCATTGAGGAGACATTCTTTGTAAGAGTACACTACCTGTGTTGGAAATACTCACCTTAACATCCATTCAACAGAGTCGTGCAGAAGATGTGACTTGTTTAGTCTTTTGGCTATACAACACCACTGTTTGGCTCCATCTCTTGCAATGTGACACTTCAATAAATGAGGCTTGTGAAATGCTAGGCTCCTTTGATCTCATCGAGGAAGTCATTAACTCAGTCTTTGGTATGGCTTACAATTTTCTATCACGCTAGTTCTGATTCCCTTACAGTATTTATTATTCGATTTGCCGAACGCCGGATTGACCAGATCTTCGATCCCGCATTCCTCGATTTCTCTCCACAAGGAACTGATTTTGAGAACGTTCAATTTGAATCTGATTGGTCATTCTTGCGACCTTTTTCTGGGAAGAAAAAGGCTCCTCCCAATTCTGCTTCCACGAAGACTCTATCGCGTGCCAGGGCCCCGTCATCACCCCCTAGTCCAGGACAGTTCTTTTCCCCATCCCAAAGCCAAGGGCAAATTCCGGCGTCTGCGTCGCGAGGTTTTTCGTCTCTCCGCCAAACATTTGGCCGCCCTTCCTCAACGCCACTTTCCTCACTGTTTCCGGATTCGCCGCCACCACCTTCACCGAATGATTTGACTTCCTTTTTGACGGCATTGCATACATTGCTAAACTTATCCGATATAAATCCTGCCCTGACGACTCAGCTTTGGTCCCAAGTGATGTATTGGACGTCGTGTATGATGCACCATCTCATTTATTGCGAAAACTATTGATACCCTTCTGATCAGGCGAAGTTTTCAATCGTATCATAACTCGCAAGAAGTACCTCTGCCGGTCCGTATACTCATGTTCGCTAATTGTCGCCTTACTTATAGTGTCGTTAGTTCGCGATCCATACAAATCGGAATGAACCTGGCGGTCCTCGAAGAGTGGATTGAACAAATGGAGCTCCCTTCTGGTGTTCAAGCGCACTTCCATCCAGTGAGAGATCTACTGAATTGGTTGCAAGTATGTTTGCTTCTCCATAGAGGTGGATTATCCCTGACTATCTTTAACAGAGCCTTTCCTCCATAGCCGAGTTTCCGGATCTTGTCGCTACTATTCAGACGCTGAAACACATCAATCCTTTGCAGGTAACTCCACGTCTTATTTACCGGTAGGAAAACAATGACACAACTTTTGCAGATGCGACGTGCTGTTCGTGACTATAAGTATGAGGTTAATGAAGGGAGAATGACAGAGGAATGCGTGCAATACCTCACCCAGCTGCAAAAAGACTGGGAGCGTCATCGGGTCAAGCTTGGCGTCGAGGCACTTCGCAAAGAGGTAGGTTGGGTTATACCTAGTCCTTGGAAGTTGAAAAGCAGTAACTAATTTTGGCGTTGCAGATGGTCGAAAAAGATCGTGAAGGAAGTGTCTCATCTTTCATGGTCGAGTCGCCCAGCGGGCAGACGGGGCAAACACCTTCCATTCTCACAAATTCGTCCGAAATGTTGGGCCCTCACAGTATTGACATCTTGTTTGGAACGCACGAAGAAACGCAAAAATGGGAGCCAACCAAACCACCCCCAGCACTTGGAGAACTTTTGGATTCGCGCTACATGCTCCCTCTACTGTTCCCATCTGACCCCCGCCTGCTTGCCGCCCTCCCTCGGAAGCCTTCACCTTCTGATGAAGAAAAGCGAGACAAAACAAATAACAAGACTGCTGAGAGAATGCGGAACGTACCATGGAGATTCCGCAACAGGAGGTTGAGGGAGGTGGGTGTGGGAGCTCTGCAGTGGGTGGATGGAGTTAGGTCAGCAGCTCGGTGGGTGCGACGCAGCACCATGGATGAAGATGGCGAAGACAGCCTACAACCCACCGTCTACGCCTCCGATGCTGAAGCAGAGCCCAACTTGAAAATCAGCACCCACGCTACGCCGTTGACAAGACAGCCATCTGTCAGAAAGGGAAGACATAGTATTGGAGGAGAGGCTGTCACACCAATAGACCATACTTGACGAGACCTGGGACTGCGCGTTATATACCCGTACATCCTCTCCGTAGATCTAATGCTATTAGTTTAGTTACCTTGGTGTAATTGTCACATGCGAATCCGCGTAGATCCACGTGCATCACGCATCATCGACCATTACTGCCTCGAGACCCAAGGCGGTGCAGATAATTATTTCGACCTTGCATACATTACTGCGCCCCCGCCAACGCACCGCCAACTCCTTTTGCTATTCCCTCTTTCTCTGCTGGGCTGAATCCTTACCCTGCATCTCATTGAGAATGATTTTGCCCACTCACGACGACAAAACTCAACCACCAAACTATTCATATGAGGACTCAGAGTTCCAGAACCTACACCCGTCTCCTCAAGCGGGTACTCATTCCGAGTTCAGCTATTCTGGACCTTCTGACGCAACAACTCGCCCTCCATTCTTTCGCGAGCCCAGCAGCGACAATACCCTTACACCGTCTGACGGCTATAATTACCACACGTCCAGTTCAGGCAAACATGTAGACGATTCACGGACATCTCTTGTGAACAATGCAGCAGATATTGGTCGTTCCTCGCACTATCAAGATCTGGGTATGCTACAATATATACCCCTAATTCAATGCAGTTGACCTCTATTCGAAGAATATGCCGAACCTGTTGCAACCGCAGATTCGTCAACGGAGAAGAAGTCATCATTTGCTTCCTTCTTGGCGAAGGGGAAATACCCGATTCAACAACGGATAGAGGATAAGAAACGTGGAATAGGAAGGCAGAAATACCCTTTCGTCGGTATGTCCATCCAATCTGAAAACTTCTTATGTGTGTTCGACATGAAAGTTATTAGTGTGGACTTTGACTGTTGTGATGGTTGGCGTATTTATCTACGAGTTAATCGTTAACTCTAGAGCACAGGGTACACCGGTCTCGATGAAGGTGAGGTTGCCGCGACCATTTCAAATCCTTGCCAACTAAGCCATATTCACGTAGCCCGTAGTAAACCCCATGCTTGGTCCGTCATCCAGTGCTCTGATTAACCTTGGCGCACGGTTCCCTCCATGCATGAAGCTAGTTGAAGCAGTTCCTCCATCAACAAATTTTGGATGTGAGCTTCATAAAGATATTGTTCCGAACTCAGTCCTCATCATAAATTTGAAGGTCTCAACAATACTGCCAACCCTCCTACTCAGATTTGCCCACTCGAAGAGATCTGTGGATTTGGTGGTAAGACTCTCGATATATGTGTGTGTCGCCTCATTTTCATTGTCGCATAGGCTTTCACAACAAGGACCCTAATCAATGGTTCAGGCAAGTTGCATATGAACAGAAGTCGCTCTCGCTGACTTCCCATTCGTAGATTCATTGTACCAATATTCTTGCATGCTGGATTTATACATATCCTTCTGAATATGCTCGCGCAACTCACCCTCTCCGCCCAGGTTTGTGTGATTATTAAATGTTGGCAAAGTCGTGCTGACTTTTACTTTAGATCGAGCGAGAAATGGGCTCCACCGGCTTCTTAATCACGTATTTTGCCGCTGGTATTTTTGGGTATACCCCCTCATCGATTCTCCTAGAATATACACTGATCAGTATTACATGCAGAAACGTCCTTGGCGGAAATTTTGCCTTGGTCGGTTTGCCTTCCCTCGGTGCTAGTGGTGCAATATTCGGAACGGTGGCGGTATGTGAAGTTTGTTGTGACATTGGTACCAACTCATGATGTTATCGCCCTAAGGTGACGTGGGTGGATCTATTTGCACATTGGAAATACCAAATTCGGCCTGTGAGGAAGGTAAGTAAACAATTCCGTTTCTTGGAGAAGTATTCCCGAAACCTATTTTACAGCTCATGTTCATGACCATTGAATTATTGATTGGAATCGCTGTGGGCTTCATACCCTGTAAGTTGATTGGAATAATTGTTGGTGTCATATTTCCATGTTTCTGACGCTCCTCGTGCTGCAGATGTCGACAACTTTGGTTCGTCTTGGTTTAGTTTTGATATCATTTTGTCTGATCCCTTCACCTACAGCCCATCTGGGAGGATTTCTTATGGGCCTCCTTGTGGGAACAACCTTTTATCCTGTAATAAGCATCACGAAACGCCACAAGCTGATAATGTGGTCGTTTCGAATCATTGCGATACCTCTGGCCGTCGTTCTATTCGTTGTTTTGATACGGAATTTCTACACTTCGGATCCTTATGCTGGTGAGATCTTATGCCACATCATCATTTCTCTCAGACTCCTTATGTTGGCTTTACTCAGCATGTTCTGCGTGCCGTTACATATCGTGCATCCCTACTTCAGCAAATAACCACTGCCAGGGGTAAGTGAACCCTCTTTCTGCTTTTTACTGAGACACTATTTTGCTCATTATATCTATCTACAGAACAGGTATTCTGATTTCATGGGTGACATGTCGATCAAACTAATAACTTGACCTAGGTTTGACCAACGTTGGTTCATGAGATCCACAAGTTACGACCTGGACAATATTCAGCACAATGTGGCATCGCCGCAAGTGGCTATCTATGCCGGTACTATAATGGGCGCCCTTATATGCAACTCTGGATGCTTCGATAGTGTAATTTCAGATCACATATCATTTTATGCTCGTGGACTTGGACATGGACGAGTAGTACGCGCTCACACAGTTCTTGAGATGGGTAACACATTACGTAACTTATCAGGATCCCCACCTATTCACCTACCACGTTGAATAGAGTACATGTTCTTGGTTACTTGAGGCGCCTAATACGTCTGGCACGAAGAGAACACTCATAGTACTCGCAGGATGGGCGCGTCGCATTTCTCTCTGAGCCCTATGTGGTTGCATTTCGTGGGCATGTTCGTCACAGCTTTCGCCGTCTTCGCCGGGGTAGCAAGGAACATCGTCTTGGGTAGGCCTTCTCCCACAATTTACGCAGCGAAGCTAAGACGTATTATAGATTGGTCAGACTACACGCGTTGTGGGCAGTTACTGAATAGAGGGAGCTGGTTAGATGCAGGCTTCCGAAACTGGCAACCGAATGGTGAGTCGCGCCCTTCTACATATGCACCCTAAGTAGCTTACCACTATCTAAGGTTGCATGCTATACAACTACAATGCGGACCAGGCAAATACGTGTCTTGACTCCAAGCCCATAATCTTCATAGGAGACTCCGTAACGCGGACACTTTTTTTCCAACTCGCTCACCTGCTGGACCCTTCGCTACCGGAGGCACCAGCTAACGACGGAGAAAAGCACTCTGATCATCCTCTGACTGTAAAAAATGGCAGCGAGGTGTCTTTCTTCTGGGATCCCTTTCTCAACAATACACACACCCTCGACATTGTCCGCTCAGCGAGAGACGCTACGCGCCGTCCGGCGCTTCTAGTCCTTGGCTCTGGATTGTGGTACCTCCGATATGCCAATTCTTCTGGCGGCCTTTCAGCATGGGAGGCAAATATGGAACGCATCTTAACCGAGGTCGCCAAAAGCCCTGTCAAGTCCGCAGATGATGTCGTTATATTGCCTGTTGAGCAAGTTGTCTCGTCAAAATTGAACCAGGATCGTGCCATGTCGATGCGGTTATCAGACATTGATGCTATGAATTCCGACTTGTCGCATCGTATAAATCCATCGAATTCGGGCTTGCTGTTTTCAGGCAAACCTGCCTTTCCAGTCTCTCTTCCTCTGGTTTTCAACGAACTGCTTGTTCCATCGCAGACAAATGATGGCCTACATTTTTTCAGCCCAGTCGTCAAGACTCAAGCGAACATTCTGCTCAATTTGAGATGTAATCGACGTATGCCAAAAACGTTTCCTTTGGACAAGACATGCTGCAACACGTATCCTTGGCCATCATTCTTGCACCTCATCGTTTTGGTTTTGGCTATATCTTGGGGTCCGGTATTAACATTTATATCCTACCGGGCAGGCGAGTATCTTCATCGACCCTTAATTCGTGTTATTAATCCTTTAATCTTAGGTCCAAGGCAGTCATTCTGGGTGAAAGATGCATCACGTCCAGCGCTAGTGTTCAGTGCTGGCATCGCCCTTGTTTTCTTTGCCGATCGATCCGGACTTTGGTTAAAAGAACAAAAACAGTTTAATTCATGGACTTTCGCGTTCTTGAGCCTCGTAGCTTTACTCGTGGGGTTTGCCACGATCAAGCGCAGCGACAAGGATTTAGGATTTTTGAACCGAGACCAGACAGATGAATGGAAAGGCTGGATGCAACGTAGGCACTCTTTGTTGAACAATCACATTTACATTGAACTGACGCTTCCATAAAGTTGCTATTCTCATCTATCATTATCTGGGGGCTTCGAAAGTATCCGGGATCTATAATCCTATTCGAGTTTTGGTGGCATCGTATCTTTTTATGACTGGCTATGGCCATACGACTTTCTATCTACGCAAGAGTGACTTTGGGTTTCTTCGTGTGGCTCAGGTAAGGTCTTGTCATGCAGATTTTTCGATCTACCTCTAATCGATTTTGGCAGGTCATGGTCCGACTAAACCTCCTAACCCTGGTGCTCGCATACACAATGAACACCGACTACATTTCCTATTACTTTTCACCTCTGGTGTCCATGTGGTTCCTCATAATCTACGCCACCATGTTCGTTGGATCACAATTCAACGATCGAACTCCGTTCGTCCTTGGCAAGATCGCCATCTCCTCGGGCCTCTTCGCTTGGTTCATGAAAGAGGAATGGCTCCTAGAGACACTCTTCACTTTTCTCCGGCGTATATTTGGGATTCACTGGTCGGCGCGCGAGTGGAACTTCCGTGTCACTCTCGACCTCTGGATTGTTTATGTGGGGATGCTAGTTGCCATTGCTGTCATCAAGATTCGCGATCATCGACTCACTGATCATGCTTATTGGCCCCTGGCCACCAAAGTCGCGATAGTCATGTCGGCCCTTTCCATCGCATGGTTCTTTGCGTTCGAGCTGTTGCAGGAATCCAAATTCACATACAACCACTGGCATCCGTATATGTCCTGGATCCCTGTCATCGCGTTCATCGTGCTTAGGAATGCCAGCGTCATACTGCGATCAGCGTCATCCACAGCATTCGCCTTTATCGGAAGGTGTTCGCTGGAGACATTCATCATCCAGTACCACTTGTGGTTAGCAGGTGACACCAAAGGTGTTCTTCTCGTTATTCCGGGAACGCCATGGCGGCCTGTCAACTTTGTTGTTTCCACGATCATGTTCGTCTTTGTGTCAGACCAAATGGCACATGCGACGACGACAATCACGAGTTGGATCTGCGGCGGCAGGACAAAGGTGGCACTTCCTCTTCCCGCAACTTCTGACACCGCCACCGAGCTCGAATTACACAAGAATGGGCAACAGGAATCCCCAGCGCCCGACCGATCTCGGCGCTGGGTAGATCGGTTGGCTGACTCTGCTCCGCCGCCACGCGGACCTGGCTTCCGGATATGGTCGAGTGAAAACGAAAGTTGGGGGGTGAAGCCAAAATTATTAATCGGAGTTGGTGCAATGTGGATAGTGAATATCTTGTGGCATTACTGAGTAGATACATATTTAGAAGGATAATATGGACTAATTTACTTGGATTGGATATCTGGAGAAATTGGGTTAGCACATGGATTAAAGAATGCAAGAGACGAGTCAGTATTAGCATGGAAAATCATCAACGCTTGTCCTTTAGACAAGATCAGTGCTTGACTTCTATATGTAACATCATTTATGGTAGATGGACAGGACACTCACGTTGGAGGAGTGGTGGGTGGAAATGAGAGGAGAAGCCTGGGGAAAAAGGAAGGTAAGCCATGGGGGTAAGGATGGGGGAGGATGCGCTCAGAAATTTGGGTATATGAATGACGTTCATTAGCACGAATGCTTCGAAGTAGCGATTCATTTGTCTCTTCACCGCGCAAAGAGAAGATACATACCTTGTGGTTAGGATGAAGGGATAAGAGGAGATGGGAGTGGAAAATTTATAGGGACGTTGGGGTTAGGGCCGGCTGTCACGCTGTTACGTGACCGGAAAGCGTGCTTTGGGCGGGGTGGCCTTGATTTGTGGTGGTTTCCGAGTTTCTTTCATGGCCAACGTCCTGCAGCAACCCATCTCCCATGCTCCAACTTCATCTTCCCTGGCCTTTGGCTTTGCTCTAGCTTCATCTTCCTCAGCCATGGCTGCCACTGCCTGGCATCCTCCCTCCACCCTAGGCCACTCAAATCCTGCCGCTTTCCACCAACTAGCCTCATCTCTAGCTCGCCCACACAAGAGGCGTTATGAATTCGAAGACGACCTTCCAGGTGCCAGAGATGCATCCATGGACCGCAGTCCCACCCCAGAACGGCCGAAGCGTGCCCCACCCAAGCGCGCTCGTGTCCTACCCCAGATAGACGGCACATCCAGGCCTGATCACGATTTGAAAGAAAACAAGGCTCCTGTCGATGACCAGGATGTCGATGTTGGTGTCTTGCTAGGTGAGTCAATCCCTTTCCTTGTCCACCATGTCTTTAATGAGAGACTTTTTACAGCAAGCCTTCCCCCACAGTCCCTTCTTCCCCTCCTTACATCCCTTCTTAACGCCCAGCCTTCTCTCAAATCAACTATTCTACCTCTCATACCTCGGCCTACGCTCGAAACCGCGATACAAGCCCTTTCACACTCAGCCAAGAAGTTGCGTGACGCGTACCCCTACTCATCTCCGTCCTCATTTGGGCAATCAACTTCATTTGGATTTGGAAGGGCCTCGAACACAAACACTTCCGCTTTCTCGTCCACTCACCATAATGGTGGCATGCGCGACTCGTACATCATATCTCGGCTCAGGCCACACATATCAGAGTTTGTGGCTGCGTGTTTCTCATACCTCCCTTATTTTTCCTCTCAATCAGCATTGAGCAATTCCACGGCTCTGCAGTCGCTACTCAAAGACAAATCGCATCCGTCGGAAACATTTTCATTCTTGTATACAGTCACAAATCACATCATCTGCCAACCGGCGCTAGCGCAGGCTGAGCTTGTGCAGCAGCTGTTTCCGCGGCTGGCGGAAGAGTGGAAGGCGTGGATAGCCAAGGTGGATGAAGTTGTGAATCGGGCTGGGGGGATGTTTGGGAGTGAAACTGTACAGGTGTGGGCTCGGGGGCTGGACGAGATGGCGGATGCGAAGGTTTTAGAGGGGTTGGATGTGATGCGGACGACGAGGGACCTATGGGTGACGAAGGTTGGATGGCTTATTGGGCGGACTGTACAACATGGAATGGACTACTAGTAGTACATAGTTTAGGATAATAATGATCATTGAATTTGATCAAGAGTTGCAGAGTATTTGGTTGTGATGGGGGCCCAAAAATTTGAACGGGATTTGCTGTTCCCATATGCATGCACCATCGTGCCCTTGGCCTGCTTCCCGGCCCTCTCTCGTTTTCTGCAATACTCCAGGCTGCAGCAGGCAGTGCTTGGGCACGCAGAGCGTCCACTTCTCCAAATCTGTATCCCAAGTCCGTCCTGTTTCTTCCTTCCTCGTCCGTCTCATATTGACTTTCGTTCTTCTAGACCCTTCATAACCCCCCCAGACAGTGCTCTTGTGCAGTACCTTCGACGCAACCAGCAGTCTCCTACATCCCTCAAGCATTCTCCTTCTCCAAGCACTTCATCGTATGCCGCCTATTTTGAACCAGACGCAGTCCGTGATGGAGACTTCTTGCCGTCGTTTCATGGCTGTGATTCACCCTCCTCTGAACTAGACCATTCAGACCGACCTTTGCATTGGGATGACACGTCCATTATCGGCACACCCATTGGCCCTTCCCCCCAGAACACTGGAACATCTCGTTTTCCATTGGCCAAGGATTACACGTCACTCTATCAGAATTTATTGCGCCTCATACATCATCACAACCCTCCCCCTTCGCTCCCTATTCTATTGGACTACCACGACCTACATACAGGCCTTCGCTCGACGCGTTCATATAATTTGCTTATATCTCTGGCAATGCGTACCGCGTCATATGGCACCGTAAGATGGCTCCTGGAATCTATGCGTGCGGAGCGCGTCCCCGCTAGCCTCGAAACGTGGAAATGGAGAGTGCGATGGTTGGTTCAATCCGGCATGTGGGACAAGGCGTGGAGGACTTCCATGGAGATTTCTCCACGTACCAACGAGAGGATCAAAGATGAAGAGAGAGTCGTCTTTAAAGTCACAAATGCCCTTCCCCTTCCCATCTGGATGGAATTTTTTAGGACGTTAAAGTACGGCGCGACCCGAATCCGCACACGTCGACGACCACACACAATAACCGCACCTCTCAACTCGAGCTCTTCACCTGACCCCCTTGACCTATATTCGACACGCTACCATACTTTAATGAATAATAGGCCCATAGCCATACCACACGATCTATCAAGGACTCCGCCCAAACACATCTACCATGCAGTGTGGACAATGCTACATGTCGGACAGGCTGAGACGGCATTGTCTCTCACCAAGTCATATTTTTCCTGTTTACCTCCGCGGTTACCTGGGTCGTGGTACCAGACCTGTCTCGATATCCTCCACCTTCACATCGCCAAAGGTTCAACGCAAAAAGGCCTGCGTCGCCTGTACGAAAGCCGCCGGACACTTGTATCCTTGCTTTCCATCTATCCTACCCTTCGACCCACATCAACAACGTTGTTCCTGCTTCTCTCGCCGCTCTATCGTGCTAAGCGTTGTGGCACAGTGGCTGCGAACACAGTTCGTGCTTTCAAATCTCAATATGGCTCACGATCCGAAGATCGCCGCGTCAGACGCCGTGTCGCGCTTCTAGCTCTGAAGGAAGGCCGGAGTGATATTGTGAAAGATATGTTACGCCGTGAGCGGGGCGCTAGGTGGGCCCATGCAACGTGGCGGCTGACGCGACGGGTGATTGGGACGGCCGCCAAGTCCTGGCCACGTAAGCTTCTGCGGCCGCCAACACGGACAATCTTTAGGCGTAACGGACAGGAGGAGCGGCGGTGGTGCAGACTTATCACCCGCGTGTCGCGTAGCCGTAGGTATAATCGTTCGAAATAAAAATAATGCAATGAGGCACAAGTTGAAGCGATAAGGTGCGGTGCCGCCATTTGTAGATGGCAATCACGATCCATGCATATTGTACAGTGGAAGCAGATTGCGGGACGGGCAGAAGGACTTGGATAATGAGTTCTCTGTCAATGTGATCCGCGACTTGGCTTGTTTTCGACGTCTTTTGACACTCATGGTGTCCATCCAGGGTCAAGTTCTTTTTGGTCATAGACGCCGTTGGAAACCCGCTCTTACGACGTTTTATTCCACTCAATGCTTCTGGTCGGTCAGGTCAGGGTCCATTGTCACTGACGCCTCAAACTTGCCCGCCCCTCTTCGTAATTCCATACTTCCCGTTATCGAGATCTCTTCTGCTCACCGACAAGAAATTAATCTCCATTTTGACACCTTCTTGTCAAATGCCTCAGATTCTGCGCGGCAACGTTTGAATCTTCTCAATCAGAACTACAAGGTAATTCGATGGTCACTGGTGTTCTTTTCTTTCAATGTAACCGCTCTCCATAACTCCCCTCTTCAAATTTTGCTTCTGTACGCGCGATTACACCGGAAATGTTCCGCGCCGCAGTTCTGCATTCTTTCACCATTGGCATTGCAAGTATCCTTGCTCACTAATTATGGCAGCCCTCTCCGCGAAAACTTGTCACGTCGTCATTTTCGCCAACATGTCGTTCCCTGGATGTCAATTTGTACACGAATTTAAAATCTCCCGAACATTAATGCCCTGTCACTTCCATTCCCAACCTCGGAAGACGCCCACCAAATAATCGAAATCTAGAGATCGCGACGCTACAATAGGTACTGTGACATGTGCAACACCTCCGCCCCTCAAAGATATAAATTACCTTGGACTGTGAGCCATATTTCTCTACTCGGTTCGTACTTCCCCCATATCATGGCTGTACCCCCGTCAGAAGACTCTCTTGTCGCCTTAGCCTGTGCCAACGTCGGCGTAGGTCCCGGTGGGACAACACATATGCTTGCGTATGGTCGATTACTCTCTATTACGAGGCACACCTGATTTCTTCCTTAGGCGAGCCGTAGTTGTCGATTACAGAGGAAAAATCCTCTTTGACAAATATGTCATACCCACCGTGGCGGTACGCCAACTTTTCTCATCTCATTTACGCTGTTTATCACTGGATTTAGGTCACAGACTATAGGACCACGATGACGGGAATTACCGCAGACAGTTTTACATCAGGTTCGTCATATTTATCGCTAGCTACAGCCTTGTATACCTATTCATGATCAGGGAACTCCTGGCCGTTCACAACGGTGCAGCAGTATGTCTCGCAACTCCTTGACAAGAAGGTTCTTGTTGGCCACTGCACATGGAACGACCTCTCTGGTAAGCCTATCAACGTATGTGCAGACTAAATGCCAACTTCTATGAAGTTCTTGGAATACCCCATCTAGCTGTCAACACAAGGGACGTGGCTTTGTATAAGGTACTATCCGCACCAGCATGGCTACGCCACCCTTATTCCTGACTTCCGATTTCAGCCTTTTAGAAACGCCTTGCGCTCCCCTCATCAAGTTGTGGGATTGCAGACGCTAGCATGGCAGTTGATGTGCAGACGCTGTCAAGAAGGCCCGCACCACCCAGTTCGTCATTTAATACCGTCGATGTCATCCATACCTTGATTGATTACCCCAGGTCGAAAATGCCAGAGTCGCGATGGACCTCTATCGATCTGACGCCGAGAACTGGGAGAGTGCCATCTCAAAGCACAACTGGCCATGCAGCCTTCCGCCGAGCACTTTCTCTCGCTGCTATACCTGATACGCGTCGCCACCTTACGTACACATCTTTCTTTTCAATTTCCTTTCTTGTTTTCTACATTCCCCTTCTACAAGTCCCTCGGAGTAACCTCAGTCTGGATATTCTAATCAATATAGTGTTGCTGTAATGAAAGCAGCCTATCTCCATGTATAAGGATCTCGTGAAATATGGAATGTCTACAGGACGAGACCCATTTGGTATGCGGGGTTCTAAATGGGGACAGAGGGAAAGCCGCCGATGGAAGGAAGACAGTCCTTATGATACATTCTTTTGCACACTGTATTGCTTAAATCCATCAATGCACCGCCAATCTACTGGCGAGTCTGTTCAGGGGTGCAAATTAAATAAAGTTGCAAGTGGAAGTCAACAGTGAAGGTAAAATACCTTTTCCGCGCCTAGAACTCGCATAGTTCCCTCATAAACGAAGAATGCACACGCGTTTACAGGGAATGCACGTAGCAGACAGGGTCCTAAACCACGATAAAATCCGGCGATACCATGTGAAGAGTAAATTTGGCGAGCTGTCGAGATGAGTGATGGTTTATTGGTGACCGATATCGAAGAGTAAGAAAGGGGGTATGGATGCGACATCATTCGGCTGGCCACGTTCAAAAAGATCAACAGGAGACGAGAAGGTGGAAAAATCAAAGTTACTTCTTGATGTTGTCGGCGGGAATGGCCATGCCCCAGAAAGCAAACGAACCAAGACCACCAGATACAAAGTTGGCTGCACCTGTGCTTATCTTGATACATATTTAAACATGAAATACAAATAGTTTTGGTTCATGGGTAATCACCTCGTAGGGGGTCCCTGCTAGGCGTGAGAAGCCCCGCATGAAAGCCTGGTTGGTTATCAATTTGGTAGAGTTGCACAAAATGATTGGCATGGACTTGCCTCAAACGACAGAAACATCCAAAAAAAGTTACTACGAAAGGCAAGGCTTCCGGTAAAGCCTGACCACATGCCAGAGATACGTTGAACACGAATGATCTGGCGTGCACAATCTATGGGTCCTTTGAATTGTCGTTCAGCTACAGATCTCTGGGACTGTAGCTGGAGCTTGACTGAAAACAGATGGTTTTAGTCGATTTATCAGATGCGACTGAAATAAACGAAGACACCTTTTAGCAGTTCGACCGGCGTAGCGATCAAAGTGCTAGATAATTGATGAGGTCCTGAGCCACCACTAACAAGGTTATCAATCCAGACCTGGTCCACCCAGCAAACAGGCCAGCGATTCCATGTCCAATCAGAGTGAGTCGTGGAACTCTTGTTCCAGGGGTGCTCTCTGTCATTCCGTGACGGATGAGAAAGAGCCGATAATTGTGCAATGAGCCAAGGAGCACAGAGTCTATAGCAGCCCAACCAACAGCGGGTGGGGTGGCTCCTTTGTAAAGAGCGAGCGCACCCTTAATTGATTTAACTGAATAAGAATCAATGCACCCTGGAGGGAGTCACTTCGTACCTCGTTTCGTAGGATTTTAGTAAAGACATCGACAGCTCCTCTATACGTTCCAGGAGGGGAGCACTGCATGCGCGTCTTGATAGTGTCGAAGCTTGTGATCTTGAGGGGAAATTCATTAACTAATAGTTGTCAGACCTCAAATTTGGCCAACATGATATATTGTTGCACTGAACTCACGAAATTTCTGGGACCAATTCTCTCACCCATGCCCGACTGCTACCTGAGTGAAGAAAAAGTAAGCCGGTATGGGGGTTGGGAAGTTTGGGGAAAGTTCACTTTGGTTAGACCTTGACACGAGGGTGTTGTCAATGATGCGAGGGTAGTCCGATGATTCAGAAACTAACCACTTCCTATACCAGCAAAGGCACCGACGATCCTGAGGTGACCCGCTTGGGACGCATTGTCTGACATTCGTTGAACGACCTGGTTATGCAGTGGATGGTAAATAAATCGGGGAAGTTGTCGGGGATCATAATGGACGCCGGGTCAGCACAGCACTCTCAACTGCATGGACGATACCTCTCAAGACGAAAAGCAATGCCGCATCTGCCTCGACGGCGTCACTGCTGAGCATACCCTTGGTCGTCTCATTCGACCGTGCCTCTGCAAAGGCTCTATCAGCGTATGCACACTCTGCTGGCTGTCTACCTCAAGGTCTAAATGTCTTCTCAGTATGTTCACATAAAATGTCTTCGCAGGTGGAGGAACACCTCGTATTCGAAGAGCGCTTTCTTCGCGTGTCCACAATGTCTCTACAACTATCGTTTCACTCGCACTCGCATCGTTGGAATCGCTACTAACCCTGGTAAGTACACAAATACTCTCCTCTGATGTATCTGAAACCCCTCTCTATAGTTGTAGTGGGCGGACTTTCCGGCCTGATATTTACTATCATCGTCATGCTCTCGTCTTTGGTTACCACCTCCTTCATGTCGTGGTTCGAAGAGCCCTCCCCGGCGACTTACTTCTTCTCCTCATCTTTCATCTCTATCTCTCCTTTCAACGCCATGCAAGACCTCATTGCTGTGGCGCTTCGGATACTCAAAGATGAAGATATTGGCGGTCTTTTTGACGATATACCACAACGATCTCCACTACCTAGCACAGCCGCGGGTTCCCCCTTGACCCAATCACGTCGGGGCTTCTTGATGAGCTTCATACGGCGCTTTGTCCTGGGGTTGCCAATGGTTGGTGCAGGATCACTTGTCTATATGCTCTTATCGGCACCCCTCATTGGACCTCTGCAATACCTGGCTCGTCGAAGAGGTTGTCGCCGCCGACGAGACCAGTCCCGAGATGTGGCCGCTTTACTACTCGTTGCTCTTTTACTAGCAGGCGCAGCCAGGTTTGTATATCTTTCTTTCCTGAAAATACCTGCTTACCATGTCGTCGTTCATAGAGCTTTGTATCAAGTCTATCGATTAACGGAGAAGTCCGTAAAACGGGTCCTTCTACGAGCAGAGGAAGCTATCCTTGAAGTCAACTAAATCAACAACCGCCTGTATTTCTAACATACCCATCGTTGTCTGTATGTATATATCTAATTTATGTGCGAGTTTTTTTCTAGGAAGTGGGTAACTATGCTGTAAGTATAGAACACAGACGTCACAGGAATCTGCTCGCCGTTGTTTCTTTCGAGATAATGACTGTACTCCCGATACACAGCAACATGATTAATCGAGAACACTTGCTTACAATGCCAGGAGACTCACATTGGCCAAGTCACATCCATTTAACTAGATCCTGTCGATGTAGAAACAGACGTAGGCGATGCTACAACTCCCAGCGTCGTGGTCACAGTTTTTCCTTGGGATGCAATGACAACAATTGATCCTGTAGCCGTGACGATGGTGACAGGTTGGGATGAGCCGTCTGTTTTGGGCGCAAGAGTTGTAGGTGTTGCCGTAGGATATGCAGTGATG
This sequence comes from Blastosporella zonata, assembly GCA_018856295.1. NCBI lineage: Eukaryota > Fungi > Basidiomycota > Agaricomycetes > Agaricales > Lyophyllaceae > Blastosporella > Blastosporella zonata. The sequence goes on from JAFLHD010017762.1 coordinate 18,529, forward strand.
GTAGCTGTTGGGCTTGAGGTGACAGTTGTAGATGTCGAAGAGGAAACCGTTGATAATGATATTGTGGATGAGGAAGTGGTCAAAGACGACGTGCCCGTAGACGCCACAGTGGAGGTAGCATCCAACACGGCAGTCCTGGTCGACCCATGGTTCACGAAAACGATGGCTGAACCTGTAGCTGTTAAAATAGTATATGTGTCGGCCACGATAGTAGATTTCGCCGCTGAGGAACTCGAAGCCAAAGTCGACGTAGTCGAAACATTTGAGAAACCGAGCTGTTTCTGAACTGTGAAGAATTTAGCCAAAGCTTTAGGTAACCGAGTCCCGACTTACTGTCAAGTTGCTTGGCTTGCGCCTGAGCCAAGAGATCAGTCTTCTGTTTCTCCGCTGAATAAATAGCTCAATCTCTTTTAAACTACATGACCTGCTTTACGTACCTTGATCAATTTTGAGCTTGATCTGCTTATATTGGGCAATCATGTCAAGGATCGTAGCTGTCCGAGTTCAGTAAAATGGCCTCTGCAATACTCTGACAGGCCTACTTACCGTTGTCGTTGCGTCGAGCATACGAAATCGCCCTCGGGGTAGGGACAGCGGAGACGTGGGTGCTAATCAATGCCGTCAACAGCAAAACTATGAAATTCATTGCAAGGAAGTGTTTGTTTGGGGGGCTAGCCAGAGCAACCTCACAGATTTGTTGGCTATGCGTATTTATTCAGTCGGCGGAATCAAAGATGCCATCATATAGAGGGGAAAATGATAAATGGAAGGTTAGATTAGATTATGAATCTGATATATATGATTGTCCGAAATGTAGGTGGAGTGTAGGTGGAGTTCGATGAATCATAGTGTGATCATGGCACCAATGAGGGTGCTTCCCACAACTGTTAGGAGGCCCACTGCATGGGAAGAAGTAAAGCCGAAGGAATATGTGCTAACAGCGACATTCGTTTGAGTGGCTTGAGAGGCCACAGAGGCTGCTACTCCAGTTGCAAGGGTATAAACGGATCCTCCGAACGATGTTGCCTCTCCACCAGCGGCGGTAGCAATGGTGATGGCTTCACCACCCACGCTAGTCACGACTGTGATGGCTTCTCCACCCACAGCTACGAATAGAGATATGATGAATAGAGGAGAGCAACACGAAGAAAACCGACCCACAAGTTACGGTTTCAAAGACACCGCCAGCGATGCTGGTGACATGACTGGCGACACCTCCACCAACACTGGTGATATCACTCACAACTCCACCACCAACTGACGTGATGTCGCTAAAGATAGAAGCCCCTGCTCACAAGGTGTTGGTTGAATGCATGATGCATGAAAGATAGCAGACTGAGGTTGACCTCCACCTGTAATTGCTGATGCTGCAGCAGAGGTAATTGAGTCAAAAACGCTGCCAACTAGACCGAGATTAGTGTGATGCATTTGATAATCTGGGGAACGTACTTTGACGACGCTCAGGTTCGGGAGCAGCGTTCACAACGGCAGAAAAAGCGGTCAAGAAGGAAAGGACGGCAGTTTTGAAGAGCATATTAGTGTGTAAGAACGAAGAAGGGAGGAGCGAATTAAATTCAGCATTTAATATTTTGATTTTGGAGGCAGTGTGCCCGCTCGAAGCGGTGTAGGCGCTGCGGACACTGCCGACGCTTACGTCATTATCAAGGGACGATCTGAAAATGTATCACGTGAGTCTACTTTCAGAAATGCCTCGAGCCATCATCTCCCCGTCCGTTCTCGCCTCCGACTTTGGTAACTTGACTGCAGAATGCAAGCGCATGATCAAAGGTGGCGCGGAATGGCTTCACATGGGTTAGTACTTTCCTCCGATCTCAAGTTTGCGCCACTAAATACTCGTGCAGATGTTATGGATGGGTATTTATCATCTACTACCTTCTAATGATCTTCAACAACTTACCCGGACGGCAGCCATTTCGTTCCAAATATCACTATGGGTATTACTCAACGACTTATCATATAGAAAATTCTGATGACCTTCTCTGCCAGGTGCACCGATCCTTTCTTGTGTCTCTAAAGGCGTGCCAGGCATATTCATGGACTGCCACATGATGGTCGCTGAACCCGAAAAAGTAACGCGTCTTTGAATCCTCAATTGATTTGATTCTTATCACCACTTGCCCCCCTCAAGTGGGTGGACGACATCGCTGATGCAGGCGGTGCCCTGTACTGCTTTCATATTGAAGCTACCCGTGCGACATTTTACTCGTTCTCCAAATGAACCCAAAAATTCTGACGTTTCAGTAGGTGATCCTGCTTCTCTGATTGATGCTATTCATAAAAGAAATATGAAAGCCGGCGTGGCCATTTCTCCCGACACTCCATCGACTGTGATTACAGATGCTATTGGAGAGGCAGCCGACATGCTCCTCGTCATGACAGTATACCCAGGTAGGACATCTGACCATCTTACTGAGTGCAAAATAACAGTCAAAACAGGTCGTGGTGGCCAGAAATTCCTGGAACGATGTGTTCCCAAGGTGGCAGAATTACGTGCACGTTTCCCTGAGAAGGATATCGAAGTTGATGGTGGTGTTGGACCCAAAACAATCGATATTTGCGCGGCAGCAGGTTTGTTCCTATCCTCAATTCCATTCATTGCGACTAACTGGATATGATTTCCAGGAAGCAACGTTATTGTCGCTGGAACTGCTATTTTCAATGCCGAGAACCCAGAAGAAGTTATAGCCATGTTGAAAACCACTGTAAATACTGCGCAAGCTAGTGTACAGCAGCTCTAACCATCTAGTGAGTGATGCACGATGATCTAAACCAATAGAATTATGCTGTAGTGTGGGGTATATCTATATACCACAATGTAGATGCAGATAAGTTAGGGTGGACTACCGAACAAGGTCATACGACCAAAACGTGAAGGCTAGTTTTTTCACCACTGAAGCCATTCACCATACATGTTGGGTCGCTCCCCTCGAATGTAAGCCTCGAAGGTCCTCTTGAGAACAGTCGCCCAGTCAAGATCACGTCGGTCAGCAGCTGTCGTTCCAGTCGCATTACGAGCCTGCCGTTCACCAGCAATAAACCGTTCGCCCAAGTCTGGCCAGTTTCTGGCAGGGTCAAACGGTTTCCACCTAAAGGTACCGATGAGGCGAGATGAGGAAGAACCAGAAAACATTGCTCACCAAAAATTGTGGAAATGGTACGAATATGCACCTTTAAAGAATCCGTCAACGCCCATTGCCTGAGGGGCCGCGCTGTGGGCCGTGGGTGTTTCGAAGAAGTGCGCAAAGCTAGACGGAAACAATCAACGACAAAGGAGAATCAGGTAAACTTCGAGGCTCACTCTGTAAAATATGGCTGCGGAGGTCGATCCCGTTGGTAGTTCTCCGTGTTAAGCCAGGCAGAATCGAATAAAGCATCTGGAAGTCGAAGGAGGAGCTCTTCAAGATGAGCGTCCTGTGTGTAGCGTGAGATTGTCATTGGATGAAAGTCTAGATCATTTTTCAGAGCCGTTCGGAAGAGGAATGTGCCCAGCGCCGAGTTTTTGTTCATGTGGAGGACGGCGGTGTTATATCGTGGCAATCGTGACCACCGGTATGCGAAAGCGCCTTTCCATCCCCAGAGCTCCTCCCAATCCCGCAAGAATATGGTGTCGGCGTCAAGATATGTGCCTCCGAATCGGTGGCACAAGACGAAGCGCACCATGTCAGAGAGAATGACGGACATACGGTCGTATGTCGAGGACGATTTGGAGCCTGCCCGGTTAAGCAAGTTATCGGAGTCGGTCTTAGTAGCAGTGCCTTCGTCTTTCACTACATTGTCCTGTGGAACAGCAAAAATATTGCCGCCGGAATTGAACAGATCTCGTTTCCGCCATTCATCCTTCAATTCTGGGACACCGTCGAGCTGCTCTGTCGTGTTCCAAAGCTTGAAGACAACGACTCCTTTGAATCTGGAGTGGAGGAAAGGCGAGGCCCACGGATTTTGCTCAAGTTCGCTGTACATGTCGCGTACAGCAGAAGGATTTGGTACGGCCGCTGCTGGACCAGGATTGATCCACATCCAGAATTGAGGACGGCATATGGTGTTATCTGGAGCCTGGAGGTGAAGCCCGGTGTTCTGGGTATAGAGGAATGACAGAATAGCGGTGTAAGGTTTATCGGTGAATGGGCCTGTCCAGAACATGTGGAATAGGCGAGGATTATCAGGGTCACAGGGATCAGACAGTGAAGCATAAGGCGTATGGCGTAAAGGTGGTGGAAGGGCGATGGGTGGTTTTTCCATATTGACCTGTGCCGCACTGGAGGGTTTGGAATTGGTGTGTGAAGACGGAGTGTCATAGCCTGAGTTCGCGGTACCAGGATCTGGGTCTTCCATGTAGATATATTTCCATTCATCTAGCGGTCCTCTTCTTAGCCTGTTTCCAGTGTCCAAACCACCACCAATGCGTAGAACCTCCAAACAGTCACGGACATACTGGCAAGGATTAAGAAAGAGCGAGATATTGGTTGAAAAGCACTCACCTTCTTCTCCGAGAAATCGCAATTGTCCATGATCACATCCAGATCTGCCACACTCCCGAGCACTGGCCGTGGAGGGTACGCTGTGTTACCAGGCTCGTGCTTCACCTCCAGATATGTGCGGTTGGGCCCCGTGCCTCGGGTCGAATTTGCAAAGCCTAGAGGGCCCCGAGTCACAGTACGCTTTGCTGGTATAGCAGGGTTCCGCGGTACCACACGGAAACCAACTTCCTCCGGTACTAGAAGCGAATGTAAGGATACTGTATCGGCATGAGCAACCTATAACCTTACTTGACCGTCGACTGGGGTAGTGTCCGCTTGCTATTTCCCACTGCCATATACGCTGGAGGTCCTCGCGCTCGAAGACGAGGGTAGAGGGATCACCGATGAAGGGACGTGGCCATTTCTTTGCCCGTGTGCCGAATCTCTTGGTAAATGCAAAGGCAATGAACACGAACAAAATGAAGGCAAAGAGCAGCACTGCAGAGCCTGCCCTACGACCAAAGTGGGCTACGCTGGAAGAGTGAAGGCGGCGGAAGTTGGGAAAAAATATGCGGAGTCGGCGGGTTTGGACGCCAGGTATTGGCAAGGATATGTTGAGGAACCACGGTGGTGTGTGATGACGGCGACCGTATTTCTCCTGAACTGCAGAAGAGTTGGAATAATTGGGAAGGCTAGTGGGGGCGAAATATCTTGGACTTGACATGGCCAACAGCGTACCAATTGGCAGTAGAAATAATTGAGATCATTCAATATAATCTATTTTCGTCCGTCTATACTTGTGGACATGGAATAATATCGTAAAGCAAATGATACAAGTACACTATGGCCACTGCCACAGGAAACCTGATTTATGTATTGTCTTTTCTTTTCATGTCAGTCCGCACCGAGTCAGTTCGATCCCAAGGCCTGCAGAGACTGCAGCTCCAAGTCAGCCGCATCAGTGGGAACAGTCAGGATGCGCAGGGTGTTGGTATGGCCAAGACCACCCTTCCAGCCCTGAACAGCGATGACTGTTGAACCCGGAGTGATAACACCCAACGCAAGGGCATTGCGGAGACCGAAGCGGATGCGATTGTCGACCTGTAAATCGTATTTAGTGGCTGTAACTTTATGGGCGATTCTCTCTATCTCACATCCGTCTGCCATTGGTGGGTTTGGATACCCCTGGGCTCAGGATACCAGAACGGATAGCATCCACGGTGAAGATGGATTTGGCGAGCGGTTTGTTCATTGCGAGTAACTGCGGATCATTAAGCACACATGAAAACCCATCTTTTCTGGTAACTCACCAGTCAGAATCGGGATTCTAGGACGGTACTTGGAAACGAGGCGTGCGGTGTTGCCGCTTGTGGAAAGAACAAGGATGGCGCTAGCGTTTTGCTCGGCAGCGGCAGCCACAGCAGCAATAGCGACAGTCTCAGGAGTCTCTGTCGGGCGCTTCTGGATGGCCTTGAGTTCGTCGTACAAGGGTGGGTAGCAGATGGCGGACTCGGCGAGAAGGCAAGTCTCAGCCATCATCAGAACTAGAAAGTACAATTAAGGGGTGGCGTAGGAGAGTTATAGCCTGCAGTAAATACCTGATTGAATGGGGTACGAGCCCTTGGCGGTCTCACCGGACAGCATGACACAGTCAGCGCCGTCCAAGACAGCGTTGGCAACGTCACTGACTTCAGCACGGGTGGGCCTGGGATTGTACTAGACCAATAGTTAGAGATGATAGAGGATGTCCACGGAATTGTTATTACCGTCATAGACTATACAAAGATATGGTTATTTCAAGGTGCAGAAGGGACAGATGAAAATGTATCGCACCTCGAGCATTTGAGTGGCAACGATGACAGGCTTGCCGACGATGTTACACTTGGCGATCATCATCTTTTGCGCGAGGAAGACCTGGGATGCGGGAATCTCAATACCCAAGTCACCACGGGCAACCATGACACCGTCAGTCTCCCTCAAGATCTCGTCAAAGTTCTGGACGCCCTGTTCGTTCTCTACCTTTGCGATGATCTTGACATTGGCGCCGTCGGGACCGAGGACGGTGCGGATATCGCGAATATCCTGACCGCGGCGAATGAATGAGGCAAAGATCATGTCAACACCATTCTTGACACCAAATTTCAGGTCGGCCTTGTCCTTTTCAGACAGAGCAGGGAGATCGACATCTGTCTTGGGAAGGTTGACACCCTTGCGAGACGAGATGCTGCCGCTGTTCAAAGTGCGAACATGGACGTTGGTGCCGTCAATGGAGAGGACAAGGAGAGAGAGAATGCCTATGAAGATGTGTTTAAACTTTGGGAAATAGCACAATCAGGGTCTTGACTAACCGTCATCAACATAGATGAGCTTGCCAGGTGCAGTGACATTGGGTAGATTTTTCTGCGAGGATAGGGCGGAGTTAGGCTAAATTTGCGCAGCGGAGGAAATGCGCACATAGTCGACCCAGACAATCTTATCGTCGCAGCTTTCGTTGTACGCAGGGTCAGTGGAGATAATGAACTCGTGTCCAGCAGGGACAGGGAACTAGAGAGTTTAAGGAGGGATCAGTGATAATTTTGAATCCCTTGATAGGTCCGAACTCACATCAGCGCTGTTTTTAGTCAAGCCAGTGCGGATTTCGGGGCCTTTCTGTGAATCGCAGACGCGTCAAGAGGGAGATAGAGAGGAAGGCGAGAGCATACGGTATCAAGAGCAATAGCGACAGGGCGCCCATTGGGATCATCTACGCGGAACAAAAGTTAGAGCGTATTCTGGATCAGCAAAAGATGGTCTCACTGGCGACCATCTTCCTGGTGTTGTCGATCACGCTCTGGTGATACTCGTAGGAGCCATGAGAGAAGTTCATGCGAACTGGAAGGTTTAGTAGCTGCAGATAAAACAACAAAGATGATGTACTTACCAACATTGACACCAGCAAGACGAAGTTCGGCGAGTTTTTCAACGGTGTTGACCTTGGGGCCTACAAGACAGACGCGATCAAAGACACGTAGAGCGGGGAATGTAAGAAATAGTACCGATCGTGGCGATGATAGAAGTCTGTCGCGGTGTGAATAGAAGAGATAAAGGAGAGTGGTGAAGGACGAACTTTGCGCAAAAACTTGGTCTGCTCGGTGGGAACGGGTGCATGTGCAGTGTTAAGGGTGGAGTTCCATTCGAGCTGGGAGCGGATGCCTTCGTCGGAGGGATACATGATGGTCGAGACTATAGAGTGAAAATTAAGATGGCGGCTGGATTTATAGTACCACTCCTGGAAATAGATTACCGCTTATCGATGAACGTGTGATAGTGTCACGTTTCGTTACATCACCAAGCAAACACTTCAATGCACTACATACTATACACAGCAAACAATTATAAGACTCTGTTACATAACTCGAAGCTGCCACCCGGCCACCCCACTCTCAGCTGCTGCTGCATGAGCAGCTTGTGCAGCCGCAATCCATGCCCCGGGATCGAGAGTGGCCCCACCCGATGAATTATTTACCATGTTGCTCAGATCAATGGTATAAGGAGGATGCGGCGGCTCACAAGTGATTGTCCGCCCTGAATGATACCCCACTCCGTCAGATGCTCGAATGAATAGCAGAGGGAGACTTCTCCCTGCAATGGACAGTGGCGGTTGACTTGGTCCGTTTCGACTTTCTGGTGGTGCCGAGCCGTCTGCTGTCGGTGAATGATGGTTGCTGCCTGCGCCCTCTCGGTGTGGCGGCAGAGCATCCTGATCAAGCGCCTTTATGACCGCCTCGATAGGGGGCATCTCCACGATGACGATGGTATGCAGTGGGTTTGGCATGAACCGTTGCCCACCAAGCGTAGGTGAAGCACTTGCTCCAGGATCAGACGGCCCCCCGTCTTGTGGGCCACCAGGGATGACAAATGATATTGGGCCTTGGGCTGCGGGTTGATAGATGCGGTGTGGAAGAGGCCCAAGATTGCCAAGATAAACATCCAAAGGCGTCGACATCCTTGTCTTGGGGTCCTCGTAGAAAAAGTTAGACACCGTCAACTCAATGGTATTGTTGGCCTGCCGGTAGAGGGGGGCATTAAAGAGGGTTGGGAAAGGAGTTATAGGCATCGACGGAATACTATTATTCTGCCCAAACGCGTCGAAGAACGTGTACTGGAACTTGGCTGAATGGGAAGAAGTGAGATATAAATAAACACGCGATGGTCGAGGCGATACTAACATATTCCGACAATTGTCCAGCAAAGGTAATCATCAACCTCATCTGAGATGATGCGGACGTTATCCTTCACTTCGTCCCGTACCCGAGGGGACGAGAAAAGAAGCGGATGTGTACCAGTCTGAGATGAAATGCCAGGTGCAGGAGGCGCTATCACGCCCGGTGTGCCAGGTAACGGTCCTGCAGCGGATAAATAATGACGCGAACCGTCAGGATTTACGCGTTGAAGGGCAATCTTCTGCATTTGACTGACGGGACCGCCATCTTCAGCAGAAACTCTCCCTTTGTCGACTTTGCGAATGATCAGAGGCGACGTCGATATTCCCGAATGGGTGTCTGAGAGAACTATCTCGCAACCATACGTTACGGGTTGGGGACCTCCTGAGAAAAAAAGGGAAGTGTGTGAGTTGTGTGGGTTCAAGTTTCTCATCACATGACGCACCACTAACGGAGGGCGCCTCGGTTGGACGACTGACGACATTGACATTGAAGGCAGACCACGCGACGTTGCTGGCGCAGAGCTGAGCATGATCGATGGTCATATACTTTGTGCGGACGGTTTGAGAATTGATGCGGTTGAACAATGACACAGGTCCTCCAGCTAGAATACACGACGAGATGTTACGGGTCTTGGCCGTCTTCTTGGACGGTTTAGATATAATTGTCACAGGTGCAGAATCAAACGCAGCCCATACACGACCGGTGGGAGGGTCGGCACCCTCAGGTATGAGCTGAGGGAGAGGTGGTTCGGCAATATCAAGAGATAGTTGGAAACTTTTCGCTTTCGCGGTTCCAGTGACATGCAAAAATTTGAAACTGGCAGTCATGTTATTGTCGAGGGGGGCCTTTTGCTCAAAAGAGCGTTCCCCGCTTTCCGACACGACGGCCATGGAAAGCTGCTGTGAGCGTAAGTGCCAAACAGGACCCTCGATGTGAACGACGGGAGGTGGACAAAGGAAACGTTTCTCAGTTCCATACGATTTTTGGGCAACAGCAGCATGTAGGCAAATGACGGTGGTCATTGGCATGACGCGAGCGGGGTCGTGAGTAACGTGGTCGCGAACGATGCGTCGAATCTTGGAGTGGGGATCCTCTGAGCTGGGCTCATCAAGCTTGCGCTTTCCAGCAGGTGTCTGTAGGAAAATGACGATGAGTAGACGCATAAGATGATAGAAAGAAAGCAGACCTGAGAAATAGCAAGATGGTCGCCTGAATCGGGAATCCAGGGCTGGACATTGGGAGGCGAATCCTTTTTTGTGGCAGCAAGAATGGACTGGAGGGAAGCATTGGGGTCGGCGGAGACAATGGACGGGGAGGGAGAACGATGTGGTTTCGCGTCTGATTCAGAGTGCTTATTGGAGACCTATAGCGCGTTCATGGATTCATTACATATTAGACAAAATGTGAAGAGAGGGGGGGGTATTACAGGTAAAGTTACAGAAGGTTGGGCTGAGTCGGGGATTGGGTCGCCATCCTCTGGCTGGGCCATATGGAGGTGGTGGTCGAGGTAGAAAGGATCCTGGGAGCGCGACATACTGGGCGTGAGAGTTGGCGTGAGAGCGACGGCGGGCAAAGGTCTCACGGAGAGAACTCAGCCAAACGTTTTGTCACCCGGCTATTCCCGCCATCACTCTCTCCAAATGGAGATATCGCCATCCACCTCTCCACTCACTTTTGCCCTTTCCTCCCTGTATCGTTGCCATACCGTCTCTTCATCCAACACCTGGCTCACACGCCGCACAGATTTCTCCTCCTCCTCCTCCTCCTCCCTAATAACTAGCTTCCCCAGCAACCTTCCTGTCCATCACATCAGCATATGCTCACCAGAATCCTTATGTACCTACCCAATGACAGCACCCCCAATTTATCCTCGTCCTTTATCGCTTCCCGTGTCACTTTATCTGACGCCCCAAATAAACTTCCTCCATCATGCATACCCCGTTTCTCCTCCCGCCGCCCCCACTCTGCCCCCCATCCATTTTCCCTAGGAAAGAATCCCCACAGATTGAATGCATCCCCCTCCCTATTTTCTGTCACTTTTGTATCTTTAACTACCTGCTCAACAGTATGGAACGACGCTGCTCGCACAAGGGCGCTCGGCGCAGGTGGTAACAGTCCAGGCACTCCGTGCGGTGCTGACTTGGATCTCTGCAAAGCCATGATGGTGGCCAGGAGCGGGAGCGTACATGCCCCGTTTTGCTCTGCCGGTTATTAGTATGATGTCAGCAGGCCGAAACAAACGCTATTCATTAAAAAGTGTATGTATACATATAATGTAATGTATATTCGTTACGGTATATGAGCATAAAATGTCCTTGAAAAACTGAATATGTCCGTATATATCTGCGCGGCCAAGAAGTGTCCAAATATGTAGTGTGTTCATCATGTGCAAGTAGTCCAGTCACCATCAACTCAAAGGATCTGTGCTCTTGGGCCGACTACGCTTCGTTCCATCAGGAAACGGTACACCACCAGACGACAGCAGCGGCCGAGAGTCACGTCTTGAACCTGAACCACTGCTGGTCGTCGCATCAGCCTTGACTCCCGCTTCTGCCTCTTGATACCTCTGCCAGTCCTCCACCTTCAAAGTCGAAAGACGCCTTGAGGGCGCCCCAGTCCGCGCAAGCCGGTCATGGCTCAGTGAACGCGACTGCCGCCGATCCACTGGCTTCGTTGGTGTCAGCGACTTCCGGTCTTTCCTCTCACCTTCGTCGTGAGACCGCTTGCGCTGCTCCTTTTCAAGCTGAGCCGCCTTTTCAGCCTGCCTGCGCGTAACAGCCTCTTTTTCTGCCACCTTGTTCCGCTCCCAGCGCTGACGTGCAGCTCTGAGCTCGGCCTCCTCCTTCTCTGCCTGCGTTAAAGGCGCCTGAAGATCCCGCATTTTCTCACGGTGTCGCTCGTTCAGCTCCTCAAATGTACGCGTCCGAGTCTGGCTAGGACGCTGTGGCGTCGGCGACAGCACAGCAGATGTTTTCCGAGGAGGAAGGATTGTAACGGGAGTGTGGCCACCACCTGGAGAGCCATGTTGATGTTTCGCTAACTGGGCTAATGGGACATCTTCGGAGGAGTCATTGCTATGCTGGTCGACAACACCCAATGCACTTTCCCTTTGCTTGCGTTTGTTCAGCGCTTCGGAGACAGCTGGTGAGATTGGCACTCTAGGCGAAGCAATGGGCGGAGAAGTAGCGATAGGAGGAGTAACGCCAGAAGGAGGTTGGAGAAGCTTTCGTTCATGGACATAAGCGTCCCAGTCTTCATCGCGAGGAGGTACACTGGTGGGTCGACTATATCCATCACCAGGGGGAGGTAGATAACCCAGGGTTGACATTTCCATGGAATGTGCTCGTGCACGAGGGTTGGTCTCTCTCGGGGGGCGAAGATGTGCGGGGATAGGGAGGAGAGCACTGGTGGCATCGATGCTCAATGTTCGCCTTGAGGCGATGGATGGGCGGCGCGATGCACTAGACGAAGAGGGCGCAGGAGTCTCTGATTTCAGTGCTTCGATAGATCGGCGGATTGTCTGGATCTCCAGCATGAGTGACTCTTTTCGCTTAACCTCTTCCAACTCGGCTGGGGTGGGATCCTTCTTGCGCAAATCCTCCGATTGACTCTGGACACGGAGTTCATCGGCAGCGATAAAACCGGAAGGAACGTCTTCTTGGATTCCCAGACCAAGGTCAAGCGCAGGAAGGGCTCCGGGACTTTGCAGGTTCCTTGCTGCCCGTCGAAGCTCTTCGTCAGGGGTGGGCGCCGCCTTAAAGTCGGACACGTTAGAGTGGCGTCGGGCGCGTGCATCGGGAACCAGGGTAAATGTAGGGGAATACGAGCCATCAAGATCCTTTGGCAAATTAGAGGCACCACGGAGCTGTCGGCCATCTCGCGTGAGTGTTGGATGCTCCACCTCCCATTCAGCCTGTTCACGCTTGACGTCGTTGAACCTCTCTGCGGCATGGGCTTCTGCATCCTGCTCGCGCTTCTTTTGCTCCTCGGATATTTCGCCCAACTTTCTGTGAAGGACAGACAATATCCGCAGCTGGACGGCTGTCCCCATGATAGCTATGGCGCCAATCAAACCAAGCTCGATCTGCATGATTTGTGAAACGGGGAATTGAATGCCGTTTGAGGTGAACTTGGGGAACAGCGATCGAAATCCCAGGTTCCATATATAAAACTAGGTCGCGTGAGTACCATTGGTTGCATATTAACATGATACCAACCTCTTTGAGACCTGCTGTGGTGAAACAGTCAACTCCTAGCATGAATGCAGACGAGCCAACCAAGGCCGTGGAGATGAGTAGTATGTGATAGTGTATCTTTAAATAGGTCAAGCGTCAGGTATGTTTGTTGGGCCACGAGTGATGTATCTGTTAACTTGCCTTGGGTAGAGTACATAATATGAATCCAATAACGGCACAACCTGCAAGCATATGGTTAGCATGCGGAAGCACTTATGGCAAGGTTATTTACCAATATAGAGGATCCAACGGAAGCCAACGCTGTCAATGAGGCCGCCATTCCGGAAACATTGAATCCAGAGCCCAAGGGCAAAGCCTCCCCACGCTCCAATGCCGTACCGCGCTGCTTTCCAGAAGAATATAGCGATCACGCCACCGGCAAAGCCTGCAATGGCAGAAGCAAGAACAAACATTCCGCGGAGGGTTTTGCTGGGAGGGTTGACAGCGGCGAGAATTCCAAACTTGAGAATAAGAACGAAGCAAACGAGTGACAGGGTATAGAATCCGATCAGGAAGAAGGAAGTCCTACAATGCATGGTCCATTGGGCGATATGCACGTAGACGACGAAGAACGCACCATCTATTCTTATGGCCCCAGAATGCAGAGGGCAGGCCAGTAGTAATGAGAAGTGCACCAAGAACGCCAAAGGCGGGATCGAGTTTTGTATCCTGATATTTAAAGGATGTGAGTTGGGAGAAGCACATGATATGGACGACCCATACTAGGACGATTGGAGAGGGGGTCGGTGACGCAGACGGGGAGGAAGTAGATGAAGACGACACTGAAGAAGACGAGGACGCCGAGAGTGTGCGAGTAACATTGAAGGTTGTGGGTAGGACAGTAGTAACGACAGAATTCTGATTTCGTGTGTGGGTGATGAATGTAGTGGTAAGAGAGGCGGTGGTGAGAGACAGTGAGAGAGAGGGGGCCGTGGACGGGGAGGGAGTCGGGGAGGGGGACTGGCCGACTGCGACGGCAACGAGGACAGGGAGGACGAGGAAGAGCCGCATATGCATGGAAGCAGTGGGCTGACCTTGCACTCTAGCTTCTCGCAAGTACTTACTGGACGGTCAAATATCTCCGCCCTCCGATCAAATCAATATCTACTTCCATTTTCAGTCAAAGTGAACAAATGCAGTTGGCGTCTCGTTTATAGTCGCCAGAATCCTCAGCATCTTCGATCCTTCCGTTACCATGTTCCGCCTCTCTCCGTCTTCCTCTGCTACCTCTTCTACGTCCGCCTCCTTCTCCACCACCGTAATCACCTTCCCACCCCGACCAAATCGTCCCACACGTCCGGCAAGGTGCACGTATGCATCAACTGTCCGCCCATTCACTTTCGGTCCATCAGGTATTCCCATTACAAAGACGTGTGTCAGCTCTGGTAAATCCAGCCCCCGTGTTGTAGCCAGTGTGGAAACCAGCAGTGTCGGGTTATCCTGCCCGCTTCCATCACCGCGTAAAAGATGAGATCGGCCCTTTTCGCTGGTCAGCAGGTCCAGGCCGTGTGCGTTTATACCCATCTCCCGGAGTTCATACACTGCACGTTGAACCGGTGACGAGGAGGGCAACACTAAGAGTGCCACTGACGGGACATCTAGCGCAAAAGCGGTCGCAATCGCTTCCATGGCATTCGGATTGAATGGAGTCGGCGTTCCTTTATATTCTGAATCCAACATATGTCAATGGAGTAAGATTCAATATATCTACCACCTGACACTTACTCTCAGCAATTTTAGCGTCATTCTCCACTGGTTCCGGCTCTATTGAGGGCGAGAAAAGGGCATGTGGGTCGATTGGCTCCAGATGCTCGGTTTCTGCGGCACTAAGTACTGGTGGTCTCGCGCCAGCAATATTGTTGATACCCTCTTCTGAAACAAGGAGCACCGAGTGAGAAATGCGAGTACCTCCGAGGCCATCATGAAGATACAAGTTAGAGACTTTCTTCTTTTCCTGTGCCTCTGGTGCACATTTACTCCCCCGCACTTTTAGGAGGTTGTCCCTGTTTAACCAACCACTCTCCTCGAAGAGATAGTTGTTAAGATGCCGTCGTAACGTGGCGCTGGACATGACCAGTTGCGGCTCCGCAGTCGAATAACTGTGCAAATCCCTCCGTCGTCGTTCTTGGACAATCCCAGGTTCATCCTTGCGGATTTCGTTCGTCTTTTTCCGCTGAGAGAAAATTATATCCAGCAATTGTCGCGTCACGCCTGGATGAGCCAGGAGTTTCCTCTTGGCCTTGAGAGTCGCCTTAAAGAAAGACTTGTTTGGGTCTTTGTTGGGGACCGTCTCGATGAGGTAGTCGGCTTCATCTACAACAACGCTCGATAGATGGTCCAGTTGTAGGGCATTGGGGTCTTCCTTATACACGTCCATAATCGCTTGTGGTGTTCCAATCAAGATATGTGGCGGTGTTCGACGTAAGGTGCGAAGCCCGTCTGTGATATGTGCCCCACCATCGCGAACCAGAACCTGCGCAATACTAGTCATGTCCGGAGGAGGTTGGGTCGCATCAGCCATTCGCTGGATCCAG
This sequence comes from Blastosporella zonata, assembly GCA_018856295.1. Classification (NCBI taxonomy): domain Eukaryota; kingdom Fungi; phylum Basidiomycota; class Agaricomycetes; order Agaricales; family Lyophyllaceae; genus Blastosporella; species Blastosporella zonata. The sequence continues at coordinate 33,981 of JAFLHD010017762.1, forward strand.
TGCAGAAGCTGATATGCGAGGTCCCGGTGAGGCACGAGCACCAAAGAAGTGATATGTCGCGTCACTGATTTTTTGCTCTCTCCCTGCGAAGATACCCTTGGCTTATTCAGGAGGGCAACTACCAGTCCAAAAGACCTAGAATATCACGTAAAAGCGCGACTAACCACCGAGAACTGGCCACCTCACTTTCCTGAACCTGTCTCATCCTTGAGAAGGACATCTTTGCCGGACAAAATGGCTGGTATGAACATTGCCTGAGTTTCTGTTGGAGATGTGACATTTGGGAATGCTGTCCTCAAAGATGCAGTAATGGGAGGGTGGAGACCAAGGTCTTCGAACGTCACGGTCTTCTTTGGTGTAGCAGCTTTAATGCTGCCTGGACCTTGCAAGGAAACTTGTGCAAGTGCTGCCGCCTGTGTCTCGGCGCTACGGCTCATTGATCGAGGAAAAGAATGACCAAACCATCGCGTCCTGCATGCTCCTTTGCGACAAAAGCTCGTCAAGGTTGGAAGCAGAGATGTCATGGGTCACATGAAGAACGCGTGAAAATGCTTGAGCAAAATTAAATGACAAATTTTAATTGATGACATGCCAGGACCTGGGATTTGGGATACGTACGCCGGAGTTTTCAATGCGTCGACGTGTATCTTCGCCTCTGTTATGTAGTGGGTATGTGTGCTCTGCAGCATCGGTACTTACTACTCGATGGTTATAGGAATTATATAGTGTATCCGTCTTGTTCCACAACCGCCAGTATAATACACCACCACAATTAACTCATATCGATTGGCAGGAATCACATTACAATCCAAGGTAAGGAGTACAAGTAGATTAATAAGGAAAATCCATGAAGAGCGTTCATTCCGCGAAGAATAACCCCTCATTTCACTCCCCCGAAATAGGCTCATAGCGTCTAACATTTCCCCTCCAGTTAAATAAGTTACTCAGCCAACCGACCTCCGACCTCCTAGGACGCAAAACGGGACGAATTGTCTGGTGAGCTGCTGGCAGTGTATTGGACACGAGAGATGCCCTCTCCGATTCGACATCATATATATCCGATTCATTGTCAAGCCGTTCTTCTCGTTCGTCTGGTTAATGGTAAGAGGAAATACAAAGAGCCATTCTGGATATTACGACGTGCCTTCGCCAAAAACAGTATCCATCTCTTCGAGAGGAACCCCTTTCGTTTCTGGGTACACTGTGATACGGTATTATGGGCGTTAATCTAGAGCGGCGCGACATAGACTCACAAAAGTACACTGACAATGGAAGATGTCGGTCAGCTTGCGTATCAATGCAACGAGAACTTTACATACCCACGATAAAACTACACGCGCAGAAAAAGCCATGCATAGGATAGAGTCTCCACGCCATGGTTTCTTGCAGGTAAGGTGTTAATTCTCCAACGATGAAATTGAATAGCCAGTTTGTAGCAGTTGATAGGGACACGCCCTTTGCACGGACAGATAGCGGCATAATCTGGTATATGGGTGAGGAAGAATTACAAGTTTCTTCTGATCAACGAACCTCAGGAGGATATAGCCACGGCACAGGTCCCCAACTACAGGGGATAATAATAAGAGACCACACTAAAACAAATACAAGTAAAACCAACCTGTATCCAAATGCAGCATTGAAGATGATGACACAAACGACGACAGCATTGGGGGTCTGCGGTACGTCAATGGCCATCCACCAGCCTGTAGCAACGAGGGCTGCACTCATCTGAAAAAAAGTGTGTGTGTTAATGTTAGGGACATGCGATGTGGACCGTGGACACATACAATGACTGCCCCTGAAAGAAGAATGGTACGTCTTCCCCAGCGATCCACGAGATACCAGCTACGGTGCGAATGGTCAGTCATATCCGCAACGATCGGGAACACGACTCACGGAGGAAGGGTGCTCAGAATGTAGATCAACGAATTCAAACCTGTCATGAGGATGGCTTGTCGGCCGATCCAACCGGCCTCTAATTCTTCTGTAAATATTCAGGAAGTCGGCAAATACAGAAAGACATGCCTTCAAAGACGCGAGCTACATGGTGAAATTCAGTAAGGCAAAAGGTAAGAAGTAAAGGCGACGTACGGGCGTAATAGGAAATGACTGGACATCGGACGTAAACAGGAAGACAATGTTCAAACATGGCAGTCACGAACCGTTGATTCCGTTCTAAAGTACGTTAGATCGGAGTGTGTTTTATTACAAATAAATATTTTGACGAACAAGTTGTGCAAATGCCTGAGAGGACATTGCAAGCAGCACGCGGCGTTTGTACTTTCGCCACATAGCACGATATGAGCGTACTTCGCCAGACTCACGCTTTCAAAGGTCGGAGTAAGCGTCAAGATAAGCTAAATGAAAATTTCTACTTACCTCTTCGTGGACTTTCTCCTTGATCTCCTTGAATTCAGCAACAGCTGTTGGATTATCGAGATCGCCACCATGTAGGTCTGCAAGTACGCGCATCCCATCGGTGTCCTTATCGGTGTCAATAAGCCATCTAAACAATATTAGCATATAATCATGAGGGTAGGTCGAGTGCGGAGGTTACCGGGGACTCTCCGGCATAACGAGTGATCCAGCCGCAAGAATGAAGCCAATGACACATTGTATGAACAACGGTATCCGCCATGAGAGGTCTGATTCTATAAAAGAGCAAAAATAATCTGTCCACTGCATGAACTGAGTATCACTACTTGGTTCGGCGTGTTTTGGATGTTGCATGCATACCACGGAGGAAGAATACCCAATAATGTTGCCTGTAAACTCCATACAAGCGAGTGCACCACGCTACAGGTCAGTCCTGGTCAGTTTCAAGCGCAGAGGTGTAGCGAAGAAACGGACACACATGATTTGGTGGTGAGATCTCGCTTTGATAAATTGGAACGATGGTCCTGAGAACCGCCTAAGAAGTGGGTGTGACATCATATGGCCAACACCTACGATAGAAGCCCAACACCGAAGCCACTGACTAGGCGCCCAATGAACATGGTCCAAAATCCAGTCGTGAAAGTTTGGATGGCGCCTCCGATGGTAAATACGACAGCACCTACGAACAGAGTACCTTTGCGTCCGATCAGGTCTCCAACCCGACCAGCAGCAATAGAAGTGACTACCAGGGATCAGTCCATCTGAATGACAGGGGGGAAAAATCGACGTACTAAATGCTCCGACTTCAAGTATTGCGACCATGGTGCCAAGCGCGAGTGGCCCAGGGTAGTCAAAATAGGCCTTGAAGTATGGGCCGGTAATGATACCACTCATGACGCTGGTTATGTGTTAGGGAGTAGTACCTTGATGTGCTATGGTCAAGGATACGCACCCTTGGTCATAACCAAACTACCACATGTTAGAACCGAGCAACTACAAGGGAGGAAGTACTGACCAGAAACACACCGAGACTGGCAAAGACAGATATGGCGTAGAGTAAAGGGCGTCCCACAAGCCGTCGACGGGTTGCGTGAGGTTCTGCCATGATTGCATTGGCGTTCTATAAGTTGAAACGTTGTAGAACAGTAAAGAGAGGACGATTTTGGAGACAGTCAAGTAGTCGGTGTTCGGCAAGTGGAGCTGATCGGATCCAGCCTTGCTCCAAGCCCTTACTCGGACTCCCATGCCACGGTCGGAAACCTCGCTCGACGACCTCTCTTCAAGTTCCTCCTACGATTCCGATGAGGAGTACATGCTAGCTCAACAAGAATGGGAGGAGAGTCTGCAGCAGTTACAATTGCTCGTCTCTGTTGTAATAATGCCGTTTTTTGGCAAATACATGGGCCGTCGCTGGAGTCAATGGGGTCAGTCTCTTGAGTCGTGTTGCCCAAGTTGATGGCTTAAAATTTCGAATTACAGCTTATGCACGCTACCTTCGTGTCGGGCTGGGCAAATCTTTCTTCTGGGGATGATGGCACACTGGTGAGTAGTCACAATCCACAAACTTACTAGTGAATTACATCTCTGTTTCCTCAGGTGGTCGCGTCCGAAAGCATGGATCTACATATTAAATTGCCATGTATAATACTACCTATTTTGACGACTGATTTCAGCCACCAAACGCTCTATGCCGATTGAAGGCCTGTGACCGGATTCCAACATATCTCTGATAATTTCTTCTCCCACACCCACGTCCCCCCTTCGTATAAGTCCCAGAAGCAAGATGTACCAAGTCGTATTGCACATCAAGTCGCGTCGCCGCATCTCCCGATAGTATTGGAGAGCACACTTGAGCCCTTCTGGTGACTCGCGCCTCAAACAGGCCCCGATGAGGAAGTGGTACGTCGCCTGGTTGGGCTCAACACGACGTTTCTTCATCCGCCTGGTGATCTCTCTCCACCATTCATCCATCTGGGTCGAGTTTGCCCCTTGAATCCGGTGGAGACCCGCCAAGATGGAGGTGTAAGTTTTCACATTCGGCTGGGCCGTTGCATCCTCTTCCATTCGTTGCAACAGCCGCATGGCAACTTCCAAACTCTGTAGCGTTGGGTTTTGCATCTGATGGTCGATAATCGCAGAATAGGTTGCAACATTAGGCTGGACGCCCTGCTTCCTCATGATGTCAATCAGGAGGTCTGGCGCATCATCTCGCCCAGCCTTAAGCAATGCAGAGAGAATAGTGGAAAATGTGTAGACATCCCCCACCACCTTGAGCTCTGCCATGCGACCCACTAGGCCCGCTAGCACCTTGAAATTTCCCCGTCGTCCATAATAAGCCAACATGGTGTTGTACGTTACGAGATCAGGTTTTGGTCCACGCGTTTCCATGTCACGAAGGAGAGTTTGCATGGCGGCCTCTTCGTTGAAGGAAAGAAGGCCGTCGATTGTAGTGTTGTATACGGAGCGCAAATGTGTCTCTGAAGCACCCCGAGATGGTAGCTTCTGGAAGGCCTGAAAGGTTTTCAGGGCCTCGGCGGATTTGCGGCCTTTGAAGAATGCAGAGATTAGGGCCCGGTATGTCAGGGCGTCAGGCTGAATGCCTTCTGCTTTCATCATGTTCCAAGAGGCAACGGCGTCATTGAGTTCGTTCATGGAACCATAAGAGTCGATCAGAGCTGTCCAGAGGGACACACTAGGTGTTATGCCGAGCGCTATTTGATCTGTCCATATTTTAGACGCCAAATCGCGACGCCGACGTTTGAGGAAAGCGGAGAGAAAAGACATCCAAACGATTTCCGTCAATGCTACGGACTTCTGAGGCGTTTTCATAGATGGATCTGCGGCGATATATGCATCGGGTCCGTATAGGCCATCGACTATGGACTTGTATAAGCCCTCGAGTAGCTGAGTTGAGGAGGCGGACGCTAAATTCATGACATGTCTGGAGAGTGAGGGGGGTCGAGATACCAGTCGAGCTATGTCTAGTCGATCGACGAAGCGTTTGAGCTTGGTCGCAAAGTTCTGATCGTGCGCAAAATGGGTGGCGAGGAATAATTCGAGACTGGGATGATGGAATCGGATTGCAGTTTTCAGATAGGTCTCCAATGCCGCCTGAAAATCGTCTTTAATTGCGTGTGCCGCGGTAACAGTAAGGAGTAGGGTCATACGTCCTGGTTCAACGCGCATGTCCCTGTAGTGTTCATCGGAGACCAGGCCGTTTACTTGTGAAATGAGCTCCTCCTCCTCTTCTTTCTCGACATCATCCCAAAATTCCTTCCCCCCTAAACCTTCCATGAATTTCGCGTATAGTTGGATAACAGCCGTAGGATTCTTCTGCCTTAGACGTAGGTGCATGAGTGCACTCAGGTCATCAGTTGAAGACGGCGCAGAAGTCGCCACCCGCAGAGCAAAGCTCGTGTACCAGGCTTCCACGGAAGGGTCCAATTCCCCGGCAAACAAGGCGTTCAAGAACACCTGCATACCGGCATTGACCTGGGCTGGCGGTAGCAAAGGTAGGAGCCTTTGCTCGTCAAGGTCTCTCAGTACTGCGGCAATGTTTCGGGCATCATTTTGGGCACATGCAGAGAGTAACTGAGCATGTCCCTTGTTGACGATGTCGACTTGTGCGGGCTCGAGGCCACGAAGAGAGGGTACGCCATTGGGTGTTTTCCTGAGCGTGTCAATGGACTCGGGGACGCGTAATGGGGAAGGTGGTGATCTGGACTTAGAGTGGTGTGATAATCCTTTCTGACCGGCTCTATACAGCAGGGAAGGGGCCAGGAAGTCCAGCAGGAAGACGGACTTGTGGCGGGCAGTGGCCAGAAGCATTTCAGCTTGACTTTTTACACAGCCACAAGCACCTGTGAACTTGAGCTTAACCATGGGTCACGGAAACTCTGATAAGTTATATATCACCCACGCAGAGCACGCAGGCCAGTTTGGCTCCCATTCATCCTCCTCGGGCTTCAAATTGTGCGTATACCATGTTAAATAGAGTCAATTCGTGCCCCTGACCTGGCTACAGCAAAGCCCAAGCACCACATCCAGGCGCTAGGACTCCCTTCGATTCATGTGCTCTTTCCTTCCAACCATTTTCTCACCCCGTGTGTGCCAGAAACAGCGACGGCACTGGCACTGTCTTTGATCTTGTCAACATCATCCCATGGTTGAAGTGAGCGACCAATACTCATTCATCTTGCTCATCATGAACCCCCCATCGTCAGACAACACAACAACACGCACCCCGTCACAAAGGAACCCCTGTCGCCCGACAACCTCATTACTCTCCACTACTCGCGTAAAGAAGGCTCTGGAGAGATCCACGACCCCATCTCATTTAAGCCTTTCAGCGAGCATTCCCACATTGTAGCAATTGCTACTACAGGAAATGTATTCCTCGCAGAGAGCGTCAAAGGAGGAAAAGATTTAGTCAACGAGGTTCCTTTTAAAAAGTGTGTACATCTTCCCTCAATCAGGATAGACCTTGACACAAAAGACAGGCAAGACATCATAACGTTGCAGAACCCGCACGGTTTACCCCAGGCGTCAGTACCTGTCACCGCAGCACCGACGTTAGACGTCTCGCCAAAGCATGATCTTTCTAAGAGTACAGTTTCTAAGTCTGCTGCCGCTGGGGGTGTATCTGCTGTCAAGGCGAAAGCTGCCGTGCCGTGTACGTTGTTTTCCTTAATCGCGTTAATTTAACTGACAACACCACTGCAGGGAATGTATCCCCATATTCCAGCGGATTGCCTGGTGCTTCGCTCACCTCGACTTCCGTGGACCCCTCAACAACCGGGAGCTCTAAACTGCTTTGGGACGAAGTACGTTGTCAACACCTGTACCCGTACATTTTATCTTATCATCTACGACAGGAAGAGTTGATGTTCGAAGATATATCCAATCCCCTCAAAGGTAAAGGAAAAGAAAAGGACGTAGGCAGGCGTCGCGCATATGTTCGTTTGGTGACAAGCCTCGGTGGAGGGAGTTTAAATCTGGAGCTCTTTTGTGAGAAAGTGAGGTCCTCCCAAAGTACCAGTTTTTATTTATCCTCTGACCGTTAACAGGCGCCTAAAACTTGCTATAACTTCTTAATGCTTGCCAAGGCAGGAAAATATGATAACTGCTTGTTTCATCGACTTGTGCCTGGTTTTATGGTACGTATTTTCTATGGGTATCTCCATCATGCTCAACTGTGTAGATCCAAACAGGAGATCCGACAGGGACTGGCACAGGTGGGGAGTCCTACTGGGGCACACCTTTTAGGGACGAACATGACCTAAAAGGTGCTGCAAAACATGACACCCGTGGGGTTCTTGCGATGGCAAACAAAGGCGCTGGCACAAATGGGTAAAGGACGTATTGCCACATTGGTGCCCTCTTATTAATTATCCTTTCCAGGTCTCAATTCTATATCACTTTTAAGCCTGCGTCCCACTTGGATAAGAAACACACCGTGTTTGGCAAGCTCGTCGGCGGGGAAGAGGTCCTTGATCTACTCGAAAAACTGCCCCTCAAAGATGGGACTGAGCGTCCTGCAAAAAGCGTCCGCATAACGGAGGTTGTGATGTGAGTTCTGAATTGGAACTTTTATTTTAATCTTCATTTCATCGCTGACTGTGAAAATAGTTATCAAGATCCATTCGATGATTATAAGAAACGCCTAACCAATAAATTGGCAAAGAGAGCACAATCCAATCAAAGCAACAAAGCTAGTTCTGAGAAGAAAGGTGACGAAATCAATTGGTTTGGCGTCAAAGTCGGGGAAGAAAAAGTCACTGCAGCTGAGGAGGGGGCTGGTGGAGGTGTTGGCAAGTATTTGAACCTCAAGCGGCCACAAGGCGCTCTTGCTGCCAGTGCAGGAGCTGACGAGTCAAAAAAGAAGCGCAAAACAGGTTTCGGGGACTTTGCGGGGTGGTAGCGTTTGATATGATCGATCGTGAATTATTTAAATTGTAGTTCCAGCATCCATGTCGTGAACCATAGGTTGTATATATAGGGCTTAACTCATGCTGCTACTAGAACCCTGGCTTCCGTAGTGTTAGACTGGACAAGCGGTTCTTCTGTCGGGGCTTTGATAACTGGTTCTGAGGTTGGAGCTGTTGGCATTTCGACGATATGCAAATGAGTGGAACCAAGTTCAAGCTAATGTCGAGCATTAGCGACGGAGAAGGGAAAGTGAATGGCGATGACATACTTGCTCCGCTTGCAACTGCCGAAGCTCAGCCTGGACAGCATCCTCCTCGTCAAGCGTAAGAGTATTTGATAAGATTTCCCCAATTTCCTGCGATTAACGAAGAATAAGCGTCGTATTACCATCAATTTCACCAAGCTCACTCTCTGATATTCCCTCGCCTCCTGAGTCTCCGCCAGTAGTTTCTCGACTGACTCAACATTCATCTCCTTATGTATCTCCTTCAAAACTTCATTCCCCTGTTTAAGTCCGTGGAGAACGGATACCTCCACCAAGGAGAACTCTATTGTAGAGACCTATTCTCCAATTTATGCCTAACTCTTGAATGAAGAAAGGGGCACATACCAGCTGCTCTAAATTCTCCAGTTGGCCGTCGGTCTTCATGAGCAGACTTTGTTGATATTTCCGTCGACGTAATGCAATGGCAGCCCGCTCCTTCTCTCCTACGGCGAGATGAGCTTTAGCGATTGCATGCTCCCGGTCGAGTACGACTTGTATCTTGGAAGTGTAAGCGCATGAAACAACCAGGTAGGATTAGCAGCACCTTCTTCTGATATTGCCGTAGCTTATCACGCTGCAACTTAAGGCTAGATTTGGGTAGTGAGAAGAATTGTTCCTTGGTAAACGCGAAAACTCACTCCAATACGGCACGATCTTGAGCAGTTATTTTGGGTAAGGACTGGTTTCCGCCCATTGTGTAAGGATATCGGTCAGCACCAGCCTAGTATCATATAGTTTCCCCGAGATTTCTGTCAATTTCAAGAAGATGTAATGGGAAGGCCGCAATGGCAGGCTGAAGTCGACAGCAGCTTGATATTCCTGCACACTTGATTCAGCGAATAGCGCACAGAGCAAAATACCCCTGATGTCGACCTTGTGGATCTGAATGAAGATATTATATAGCCGAAGTCAGGTGAACCCTGGTTATAAGTGCCAGCTCTGATGAATGCAAGTTGCCACTCCTTATTCACCTTCCACATCACTGGGTGGGATGCTGCCTGTGGCTGCGAAGTGAATGGCTCTTCGACTGTTGCAACCTCGGAAGCCCATTTCACTAATACCGAAATTTGCAAGCTACCATGATTATGTGCGTTTTGCAACACCAGGTACACATACATTTCCACGTATGGGATCTGGAGTTGTTCTGACTTTTCTGTTAGGTGGTATCATTAGAATGCCCTTGAATTCCCCCAAGGTCATTGGCGTGGCCAATTCTCGGGGTGACCGGAGGTATGGTAGTTTATAAACCTGATAATCGGTTCACGTCTCTTACGCCTGGCCCACATAGTCATCAAGAGGACTTCTACGCCTATGCGAACCTCTCTCTAGACCCAGAAGAACTCAAACTAAGCGTAAAGAAAGCTCTCAATGTTGATTGGGATCCCAGCAAGGTTGGCGACGCGTTCTCTGGACAAGTTACATTCGTAGGCATATATGACGGGTTAGTTTTCGACTGCTTTCCTTATCTCAAAAAACGCTCACAAGTTCAGGCACGGAGGTTCAGCAGTTTCCCAGTATCTGCGTCAGGAAATGCATGGCATCTTTGAATCTGTTAACAAAGCTGCAATACCAGAGCTTTTGGCCTGGGCGAAGGAGCTCGGCGGTTATTTCAGGAGATTTAACGGCGGAGCTTTAGCGCCTTGGAAATCTAGCATAGAGGATACACCTGTATTGGATTTAGAGGCTCGGGCGACAGAGGCTTTCTTCGAGGTCAGTTCCACCTATTGCATATATGTACACACCTCCAACTATTTCACAGGTGGACCGAAATCTGTCATCAGATCCAATTTCCCAGTCGTGCGGAGCAACTGCATCAATTGCTCTTCTCCACTCTCTGGATGCGCCTGCAACGCCGTTTTTTGCCGCCCAAAAATTGGCGCTTACAGTAGCTCATTGCGGGTGCGCCTTGTATTACAATTGCGAATATTGAACGCCGACGTTATCACAGAGATACACGTGTACTTCTTTGCTCAGTCAATGCTGGGCGTGTTGTGCCTCTGACGGAAACTCATCACGCGGACGCCCATGTAGAATCTATCCGACTACGACGGATGATGGGTGCCTCTCTTATAACTGATTCGTTTGGTGAATCGAGGTAATGCACCCTCTTTTTTTCGGGGCTTGTTGAAGGTGCTACACGCCCTCTTGGCCTAGTGTGTTAGAATCAGACTAACTTTCTGTAGATGGATGGGGGCTTTGGCAAATACGCGATGGTCCGTTCATTTGACTCATCGATGTGTATATCTCTGAAGTGTTGCACTTCCTTTCAGTCTTGGAGACTTACGGTTCAAAAAATTCGGGGTCACACCTGAGCCCCAAGTGAAAACCAAACTGTTGAATGGTTATTCTTTTCATTTCTTTCGTATTTGTGACACTTACACGGATGCTCATTTAGGCAAGGACTGGGCCTATTTGGTGCTCGTGTCTGATGGTGTATCCTCCATACTTTCAGACGCGGAAGTTGTTGACCTTGCCCGAGGAGCGCAGGACCCCAAGGCTGCGGCAGACTCCATTCTTGCCTTCGCTCAAGAACTCGGTGGAGAGGATAACGCTACTGCCCTCGTTGTTCCGCTTGCTGGCTGGGGTACAATCAATGGACCAGATGCCACAAAGGATTTACGAGAATACAGACGGCAACAAGCTGGTAAGTGCTCTACATCGTCTCACACGTACATTTTCTCAACTTGTTTGCTTGGTAGTTGGGAGTGAACGTCAACGTCGAATGTAGACGCAGGTTATCCACACTCCAAATTAGATATATGCCTTGCATCTCCCACTATATATATATTATAGAAAATGTCTTGTGAACTTCTGAGAAAATAGGCACGACTGCCATACTAATTTGAGTGTATAGAACCCTCAACGTTGCCTCCAGAGTCCACTCCACTGTGATCCTGTCAGCTGATGACAAATATACGCGATAAACACCACCACCACCGCGGCAACTTTTGAGCTATGTCCGACTCTCTACAGGCAAGACTACAGCTTGCGTCAACTGAATTTCAGAAGATTCAAGGCGAGCTTTCAAACGCTGTAGAAGCTCGACAGAGGCTCGATGCACAGCTCTCCGAAAATGAGCTTGTCAAAAAGGTCACTAGACTTGCAAGATTGCATAGGCTTACTGATAACGTGCTTCATAGGAATTCGCCCTGTTGACTCCAGAAAATAGAGTTTTCAAACTACTGGGGCCTGTCCTTGTAAAGCAAGACCAGGCGGAAGCGAAGGGGAATATTGAAACGCGCCTAGAGTTCATTCGTTCAGAGATGTACGTCGGTATCTTTCGATTTAGCTTGTCTATTAAGATGCCCATAGCAAGCGAGTGGAAACACAACTGAAGGACATAGAGGGGAAGCAAGAAAAAAAGAAGTCTGAGGTTCGTATTAAATGGTTGTATTCTATCCTCCACTGACTTTCTTCGTAGATCGTAGAGATCCAAACGGCCCTGCAGCAACTACAGGCTCAACAGACACCACATCCCACTCAACTCCCGAATGCCCTGGCAGCATAACAACAGAGCCCCGTGGTCGTTAAATCCGGGAGCACCTTGATCGCAATTTTGGCGCGTAGGTCTGGCCTTCTACGATGGCGTGGCTGGTTGTGTAACGGTAGCCGATGCCATTTTAGTACGAGCAATTTCGCGTTCCGTAACTGGACTTCTAAGTACCCTCTCGAGCTTGAAACGTTTCAAAGCAGATACCGGCGGACAATTGCGAATGACGACTGAGTCGTCTCTGCGCAGTTCTGGATTGAAGAAGGGTGAACAGATATGATACACAAGTCGAACGCGACATACGGTTCTTTTCGTCATGTATAAGGTACTTTTTACTGCGTTCAATACGCTGTGCAACGTGTATGGTTGAAGAAGTGATCTGCTGCCTTACAAAAACGAGCTCACCTTGCCCGTTAATTTGTGAATGACCCATCTGGAGACCGTCACGGTGACAGTCTTGTTCATAAATCCTGCTTTAGTGACGATCCCGTTGAGTGTCATGGGCGGCATGTTGGCAAGGGTGGATACAGTAAACACAAGGTAGTGACACTGACACCAAAACCTTGGAATTCAATACTTCAATAAAGTCCTCGGAGTCGTGGGAATCTCATCGGAAGCTATTGCCACATAACAACAAGCTATATAATCCGAGTCCCGAAGTTGGCAGCTCCGAAATGCCGTCCCTTCAACCTTCATGTGGTCGCTCGAGGTCCTCAATTGAGACCTCTCTGTATCTATTAATGACATATTGTGATATATAAGTACCAAAAACAGAATCTGTATTACTTAAAATATATTATTCGTGAATAACTCAGACACTACGGGCCACCGTCCAACTTTGCAGGACCTGAGTCTTTCGAGGGCGCGTACTTGGACTTCTGGCGTAGTTTAGGGTCATATCTAAAGCTTTGAGCGTAAGGTTGTATACAAGCTTGAAGATGCGAAAGCTGCGTACCTTTGTAGAACGAGGGGTATCGGCACCATGGCGAGAGCTGCAAATCCAAGTAAGGACGATGCCCACCTCGGCCCAAGAGCAGTATACATCTTGGTTGCAAACAGCTGGCATAACGTCATTATACCAATGCGAGAGGAATGCGACTACATCTTACGGGAAATGCAAAGCCGCAAAGACTGCGTATTACAGTGTTCGACGCCATAGCTGATGCAGCAACGGAAAGGTACGCATCTACGATATAGTTGAACAAACCAAGCTGTTGTTCAAGTATGAGTAACAGCGTGTTCGGTCAGCGAGAGGCCTCACAAATATCCAGCTGATAGCAAATCCCATCAGCAACCCAGATAACATGGGGGCCCAGAACGAAACACTTGGGAATGATGACCACCTGTTCAGCACGTTGAAGTGACAGTAAACTAGCAAGTTGAATTTGGGCTCACGCAAACCAGAAGAATGAAATCGAGAAAAGAGGTCCTGCTATCAGAGCTATTTCCAGGCGTGTTTCCGGAGGCACAGGATTGGGGTGGTATTTCTCGACCAGTCGTTCATATTTTGGATTATAAATCAAAACATACTGCAGATATATTCAGCAACAACGCGAGAATGCAATGGCATTACGTACAAGTATCACAGCTACGGTCCCTCCGATTGGTAGTGGGATGAACATCAGGCTGGATATCCCAGCATTGAATTTGTGGCCTTCCGTGAAAACCACTGGATATGCTTGAAACAGAAGATATAAACAGCCATAAACGAACTAATTGGTAAACTAGATCAACCGAGAAAAGGAAACAAGGGCGAAGAACGCACGCTGATGTAAACCGTAAGTGCGATGAGCATTGGCTCTTGAACGAAAATAACGAAAGGTCGAGCAAGGACTCGCTCTGCTCGCTGTAACGGAGTAACAACCTCTTTTTCCATTGGAGCATAATAACGGTCGTCTTGAGTCTCTT
>JAFLHD010017762.1:48077-120393 GCA_018856295.1 Blastosporella zonata
AATGCTCGGGTTGGAAAGGAACAGAACCTATCTGACTTACGCGTACGTTTCAGGCATTGTAAATACGACCATCAACCAGCATGCCCCGGCCTCGCATGGGATTGGTGAGGGGTAGGTAAAGACAGAACGTGAAGCTTACAAATAGGGCAAGAAGCCAAAATACCCATCGCCAGGTAGTATGCTCCCCAAGGAATCCAGCAGCAGTTGGCCCTAGTGCCGGGCCGGCAAATGGTGCTACAGTGAATATAGCAAGTGCCTTTCCCCTCGTTTTCGCATCCCAGATATCAGCAATCAAAGCCCTGTAAAGCAAGATGAGGCACTGCTGACATCGGATTCATTGCCCTTACGAACCCAGAATTCGTCAAGGGGGCGGCAGCGAAAACCCCGCCGAGGAAACGGAAGGCAAGAATGGATCCGGTATTTTTTGCGACTGCCGCAGCAATTTGGAAAACCTGAACGAAGTCAATTTGAAAGCGTGCATCTGGTGGGGGCAGTAAAAACTTACAGCATACACGATAAAAGTGTACACGAAGACCGGCCTTCGACCATATTGTTCCGAGAGAGGACCCCATATTAGGGGACTGGTTGGAAGTAAGAACTCGGGATGGCAGACATTGAGATATGGGACGTACCCGACGCAATATCCAGCAACGAACAGGGATATTAAGAGAACGCTTTCTATCTCTGACATCCCAAATTCTTTCGCCAATGGCTCGACAATTCCGGTAGCTAATAAACCGTTAAATTAACCTGAATGGGCACCCGCGTTGGAGACATACGTGAGGAGCTGGCAAACGTTCTGCAGGCTTCCGATATCAGTAATGACAAAATATGATCTGCGAATGTGATCTGACGCATTAAGAACAAGAAGCCCGCTTGCCATGGTAAGATACCATCGTCGCAATCTTGACCAATTCTGGCAAACTAGAGATCAGTTGGAAAGAAAAGGTCACTGAACTAGTTGAATGTACCTTTGGATTGGAAGGGTCTGCAGGATCAAAGGCGACTTGATAGATATCAACGTCGTCCTGGGACTGAGGTTCGACCTTGTCTATTGTTTCACGAGAAAGGTTAGGCGCGCTGGGGGGCTCGGCCATGGTTGAATGGGGGTTTTGGTTGTGAACAGGCTTAATATCCAGAGCAGTATTGCCGGAAACATGGGGCCAGTATGCCGTCTCATTGCCGCTAATTACAACAAGGGGTGAGAAACATACTTACTTATTCGCCCGATTAAACATACCTATCGGACTTGAGCTCAGCACGCTTGACTAATCTCGTCACAGCCCCTATTCAGCATGGACTTCACTGAAATCTACCAGCAGACGTCTTCCCTCGTGGCCTTCAGCCCAGGAACCCAGTGGATTTTGACTGCCGTTCAAGACAGGATCATTGTAAGGCGCACAGATACCCTCCAGATCATCCGTACCTGGCTCCTCGACGCGTCGCGATCTGCCACACACACGTCCCTCACCCACAAATCAAGGCCGGGCCAAACTTCAAATTCAAGTTCTGCCCAGGATGCATGGATTTCTCATCTGGGGTGGTCCTGTGACTCTGAGTATATATTTGCTGCATGCGCCAAGCGTGGTGTTGTCCATTTGAAAAAACTGCAAGACGAAGACTGGACAGGTCGTATAGACTGTGGGGCCGAAGGTACCCATTCTTCTATGGCTTTGAGTCAATATTGAACACACTCAGGCTATGCATTTCGCCGTGACGGTCATTACTTCGTGCTAGCAGAGCGTCATAAATCCAAGGAAACACTCGGCTTGTACGACGCTTTTGATTCCTATAAGTTGGTCAGGGTGTGTGATTGACCAAAACGATCTTTGCTGCTATATGACGAGGCAGTATAGCACTTCCCACTTCCTACAGCCTCATTATCATCGTTGTCTCTTTCGCCCTCAGGAAATCATTTAGCAGTGTGGGAGGGACCAATAGAGGTTTGCAGACAGTCAATCCTCGTAAAATGCTAAAATTTCACCCCCAGTATAAACTCTACATTTTGAATCTTGCTGGAAGTACCATTGCAACCTTTTCTCCTGACCGGGATCCTGGCCTGGGGATCCGATGTGTTGCATGGAATCCAAACGGCATGTTTCTCGCCGTCGGTGGATGGGATGACAAGGTTTGCCTGAACTCACATTCGTTCATTATTACTATTAATGGTTTGATTAGATACACATATTGGACAACCTCACCTGGTCACCACTTGTTACATTTGAGCTGTCAAATAAGGTCCCCAATGGCGTCGTAGGCTTATCGTTTCGGCTGTGAACCGTAACGTTATTGACTCAACCTCGTTCCAGACAGTTTGGAGAGAACCTTCGATGTGGCTGGAAGCTACTGAAGGACGGGGCTTTCTTTCTTGTAAAACAGTCATTGATCGTGCTGAGTTCATCATCTGAGAAGTTTAAACCTAGATGAACGACTTCAGGGCCCGTATACAATACAGACTGTGAGGTTCGATGCGACTAAAGCTAGTCCAAAAAGCGGGGCAGTGCAAATGGAATGGAATGTTAATGGAGGTCTGCTCTGCGTGAGATTCGGTAAGCACATTGGTTCCTTCCTCGTGTCGCTTCCTACTTATGACTCATGCTTTGGGCTGTATAGAAAACATGCCAACGGCTGTTCACATTTTCGATTTTCCGACGAGCTCGCGAAACTTGAAACCCAAACTGCTTGCTGTACTCATTCATGCCCAGCCTGTCTGTCACTTGCGCTGGAATCCCGTGCGCAAAGGCACCCTAGCCCTGTGCTGCGGAAGCCCCAGCGTTCATACATGGAGTAATGAGTGGACAGGCGAAGGAGGTGAGGTGGAAGAGCTTGCGGAATGCATCGGCGTACCGGCGAGTAAGTACACACCACGCTGCGAGGTGAGGTTCCTGCTATTCATGCTCCTGTTTCAGAGAAGTTTGAGACGAGGGACGTCAGATGGGCGCCTGACGGCAAAGGTCTTGTGTTACTGGATAAAGAACAATATTGCTGTGCTTTTGAAGTCGAGGAGGACGATCTTACGCCGAATGATATATCGTTATAATCATACCTATGAAACGTTAAACTGTGTTAATAATGGTTTCCCGCACTCCTCTTGACTGTATCTGTAGATTACTTGAAGCGTAATTGAAGGTGTGCTTGGAGTGCTGTATGTTGCCACTACTTAGGTGTCAAGGTACAGGGTAAACTTCAAAGAGGTACATAGTGTGACGTTAAAGCTTGACAAGCTTGATCTGAGAAGTCACAGAAGGGCGAAAAAAACACCTTGCCGCACGTCCATGGAAAATGTTAAAGTCGACTTCGATATCGATCGTTCAAAAATGGTTATCGAAATGACACGACGTCCTTATTTATTATGTTTGCTGATTCATATGTACCTCACGGGCTGGGCTCTCTGGGACAACCTCTAGTTTGAATGGATCACACACTGTATAAGACGCTGAAAACTTCCCGGGGCCTTCACTACAAGTATTTTCACCTGCCAGCTCAGGATCCATCTTTGCCTCCCCTTCTATTCTTGCACGGCTTCCCAGCAACATCCAATGTCTGGAAAGAGCAAATCTCCTACTTTGGCAAGCATGGCTTTCGTCTCATCGTCCCAGACTTGCTTGGTTTCGGTGGTACCTCTAAGCCCACAAATCCAGAGGCGTATAAGCCTAGTTTGATTTGCGAGGACATGATTGACATCTTGAACGCTGAGGCGATAGATGTGGCTGTCGTCATCAGTCATTCCATGTTCGTTGCGTTCAAAGTCCTCGCCTTGGCTCACAATATTAATTATCTTAATCTTCTGTTTCAGAGGTTCCAGGATTGCCTCACGACTTGCCAATACACACGAAAAACGGTTCTTAGGCTATGCCTTTCTCGCTGTTCCGTACGCAGCACCGAGGCCAATGCACAAGATGGAAAATACAGCCATCGCAGTAATCATTCTCATGTGCTACTCCACCGCTCCCTTGCTGATCATAAATTCTATCCAGACGAAGAAAATGTGTGGATATGAGCTATGCGGTCATATCTTGTTCTTCGCCGAAGAGGATGCGGCCAATATTCTCGCAGATCGGGTAAGTTTTGTTCTCGCTGGCAGGTACTGGAATGTAACCCTTTGTGCTTAGGCACACTCGCTGTACAGCGCAATGTATCCACAAGACCCAAAGATGTGGGTTACAAGTGTAGCGCCTATCGGAGCACTCAGGGGATGGCTTGAAGAAAACAGGACGACTCCGCTACCGCCGTACCTTCTGCCCAAGGTAAGTATTTATTTTTATGATGTTAAACCGGCGTTCATGAAGTTCCTGTAAATAGCACCGTGATGAATGGTTGAAGTCTTTCGAAGACGGATTTAGTGCCCCTGTGTGCTGGTTCAAGGTTCGTCGCTGCTCGTGCCTGATACGTTCAATGTGGCTCATTACAAGGTGATGAGTAGGCCATGGTACATGGTATCAATGCCGCTGATGACAAAGGTAAGGGCAGGCTTTCTTCGACGAGTGTGAAAAAATGACACGGTATTAGACGTACCGCTGGAAAGATATACTATAAGGCAACCGGTATTTTTTGCGGCGGCACACCATGACTACATTTCACGATCGGTGCTGGGTATAGCCGTGACAAAACATAATTGCCAGGACGCATCTATTCGGGAGTTCAACGCCGGGCATTGGCTGATGATATCTCACCACGGCGAAGTGAATGCGTCGTTGTTCAACTGGATTATGGACCTCAACGTGTAGTAGTTAGTGGGCAGTTTATTATAGTGGCTTACGCAAGCAATCGAGCCGTGACGCGTGTCCGATTGCGATAATTTTCTGACATAACAATTTGAGAAGCCGGCAATTCCGTCTTTCCTTCCTCCCTCATTCAATGCTCCCTCGTTCTCTCCGTGCTATTTCCCGTGCTTCCACCCGTAGATTCCCACTTACAACCACTCGTCTATACGCCACACCCGCTAAATCTGGAGACTCCAGACGGCCACCAGCACCGAAATCCACCTCGAAGTCTGATGAACAACCGAGGGAGGTAGAGCCGGATAAAGGAAAGACAACAGATGACTCGACGGTAAAGGCGCAGGAGGCAGAGGAGAAGAAGCCTGAAGAGCACCGCCAGGATACCAAACCCCCTCCGCAGAAGCCCGACATACCAAAGGTTTTGGAAGGCTTTTTCCAACAGTACCAGAACCAGTCATCGCAGAACAAGGACAGCTCCTCACGCAATTCCGAGTCGAATTCCGACAAGGGCAAGTCAAACAACGAGACCCCTCCACCAGGCAACAACTTCACCAATAGTCAATTAGCATGGGTAGCCGCTTCCGCCGTCGCGTATCTTGCCTACTCCAACACATCCAGTGCGTCTACGCGCGAAATTACTTGGCAGGAATTCCGCACTGCTTTCCTGGACAAGGGCCTCGTCGACAAACTGACCGTCGTTAACGGCCACAAAGTACGGGTCAAACTCCATGCCAACGCAACAAACGCAGTATATCCCGCTGCCCCAACTGGCGATTTCTACTTCTCGATTGGCAGCGTGGATGCATTCGAGCGCAAGTTGGACCAGGCCCAGGTAGAGCTAGGCATCCCCAGTCATGAGCGCATTCCGGTTGCATATCAGGACGAAATCTCAGCCTTTAATGCCGTCCTCAATTTTGCCCCTACGGTTCTTTTGGTCGGATTCCTGTATTGGATGTCGAGGCGCGGTAGTGGCAGTTCTGGAGGCGGTATCTTCAGCATAGGAAAGAGCCGCGCCAAACTGTTCAACAAGGATACGGAGGTAAAGACAAAGTTTAAAGATGTTGCGGGAATGGACGAAGCAAAGGAGGAAATCATGGAGTTTGTCAAGTTCCTTAAGGAGCCGGCGAAATACGAGCGGTTGGGCGCCAAAATACCGCGAGGTGCCATCCTCTCCGGACCTCCAGGTACTGGCAAAACCCTTATTGCAAAGGCAACAGCAGGCGAGGCTTCTGTTCCTTTCCTCTCCGTCTCTGGCTCCGAGTTCGTCGAAATGTTCGTTGGCGTCGGTTCCTCGAGAGTACGCGACCTCTTCGCGTCGGCGAAGAAGCATGCGCCTTGCATTATCTTCGTTGATGAAATCGACGCCATTGGAAAGTCACGCTCCAAGGGAGGTAATTTCGGTGGAAACGATGAACGTGAATCTACACTCAATCAACTGTTGGTGGAGATGGATGGTTTTGGGACCAACGAACACATCGTCGTGCTAGCAGGAACAAATCGGCCAGATGTCCTCGACCCCGCCCTCATGCGTCCAGGCCGATTTGACCGACACATTGCCATCGATCTTCCGGATGTCTCTGGCCGCAAGGGTATTTACAAAGTCCATCTTGGTCCCCTGCGCCTCGCCGAGGATATCGTCAAGGACATCGAAAGTTTTGCTCAGAAACTGGCAGTCCTCACTCCCGGGTTCTCTGGTGCAGATATTGCCAACGTTTGCAATGAAGCAGCACTGCACGCTGCGCGCAAAGCTTCCGAGTATATTGAGACCGTCGACTTCGACACCGCCATTGAGCGTGTAATCGTTGGTCTCGAAAGGAAGAGTCGCGTGCTTAGCCCTGAAGAGAAGAAGACCGTGGCGTACCACGAAGCTGGCCACGCAGTCTGTGGATGGTTTTTGGAGCACGCGGATCCTTTGCTCAAAGTCAGCATCATTCCTAGAGGGACTGGGGCATTGGGCTACGCGCAGGTAAGAATTTATCTTGCACTTAATAATATGCTACTCGGGGACTGACTCGTGTTCTAGTATCTTCCCCCTGATAGGTATCTACTTTCAACACCACAGATGACCGATAGGATATGCATGACTTTGGGTGGTCGGGTGTCCGAAGAGATATTCTTTGGTCCGGGCAACATCACTACGGGTGCCCAGGATGATTTGCAGAAGATCACTCGCATGGCGTTCGAAGCCTGTGCAAACTATGGTATGAACGACGCAATCGGACCCGTTAGTTATGGTGGAGAAAAGGGTTCGAAGGAAAACTGGACTAAGCCCTTCAGTGAACGGACTGCAGAGATGTTGGATGGAGAAGTGCGTAGAATGATCACGTTCGTCCTTCTCTTCTTTTGCCATCGTTTCATCACTCATGGCGCGTAGCAATGCATATGAACGAACAAGAAATCTACTGACAGAGCATCGTGATGATGTCATTAAAGTTGCTAGTCTCCTCCTCGAGAGAGAGGTAATAACTCGGTTCGTCTTGGATCTTCATTCTATGGTTAGGGCTCTATTTAACACTTTGCCGTAGGGAGGACATGATCCAGCTGCTTGGAAAGCGGCCGTTCGTGGGCCGGGGAGATGATATGGATAAATGGCTCGACGAGAACCATCGGAGAACGTCCAACCCGCCTTCGCCAGTGACACCACCACCTGGCCCCGAAGTCGATGATCCTCTTCCGGCTCCTGTTGCCGCTGCTACGAGGGTGCAAGATAGATTCCTACTTTAAGGATCCTTTCTCATACCTGGCATTTGTGTATAATATCTAGCTAGTATCCGTATCTTAGTCGCTATTGAAGATTCAACTTGACGAGCAATCGTTAACTATCTCTACTCATATTGTATACCGGAAGCCGCTCCATTCATCTCCCTTCTCAATTCGTGCGGCCTGCACGCTTTCGTAACTTCCGTTCTTTGCGTCGGCATGCTTGTTGTCGATACCTTCGATAATTTCATCGCGTTCCCCCCGCTCACGACGAGCATTTTCGCGCTGCAGGAACGTACCAAATATAATGGTAGATATGAAGCCAATGGTGATGTACGCCAAGACGATGCCATGTCCTAGACGAAATGGCGAAACTCGATACTAGTAGCCCTGATATTCAGATATTATTACAGGCACAAGATGATCTCCCAACTTACGATGTTAGCTGTCACTGCCCCATTTATGTTCCCAAAGCCAATGGCGATACCTAGTGTAACGCTACGCTTGTACGTGCCTTCGACATTACTTGCAACCCATGCCCTAAACGAGATACAGTCAGATGTAAGTAATCTGTACAAAGAGATAGTCGCTCACACCGAGTTTGCTAAAGGAAAGTATGTCAGGAATAAAGCAATATTTCAGCGTATAACGTACGAATTATAGGATAGATTGCTCTATGCAAAGATAAATGGGATGGTGGGTCACTAAAGGAAGAATCTGACGCACGACACGGCAAGATACACAGCGAAATACGACAAGGCCGCATTTTTCGAGGCAATTAAAATGATATACGCTACTAGGCCTGAAAGTAATCGGTGAGTAACCTGTAGGTGGAGAACGTTGTGGTGACTTACCGATGCCAAAAAGGGCGCTGGGATTTACAAAGTAGGCGTCAACGTCAACGTCAACTCGCCACGACCAAAACGTACAGGTTAATATAGTACCGCCTCCCGAGACGATCCCCTAAAAACCCGATGATACAGGTCAGAAAGCAGCCCCATGTGTACACAGGGACGGAGAGGAGATTGGCTTGTGTTGCCTTGAAGCCTGACGGATGATTAATCACTTCCCCGTTTCAGTTGATCATGTTGAAAAAATGAGTCGACCTAGCTGTAGGGGTGGTTAAAAGAGGTGAAGATACGAGGATCTGCATATTTACCTGGCTGATAATGGTTGGTGTGAACAGCGAGAAAGCATACAGTGGGCCATCACTTGCAAATGTCAGTTAGAGAGCTACGGTCGATTCAAACAGCAAACCACGTACAAGCCCATATAAATACCCACTAGTAGAGGTGAGGGATGGAAATGACACAGTGAAAGAAAGGACAGACTGGCAACCCAAGTTTTCCAATCCCTCAAGCTCTGATACACATATGACATTTTGAACTTTTCGCCGCTCGCGCTGAATTGCATGTCGGCTTGTAGGCGTCGGATGACGAAGACGCCTTTATGTAGAGCCTGAGAATCAGCGGGAAAGAACGAGCAATGGGGAGACGAACGCTCTTCTTCTGTCAAGAACTTTGCCGTATCAGGAAAGTCCTGAATGACCCAATATGAAAACAAGGAGGCAGTTATTGTTGCGAGGCCTTCAATAATAAAGATCCAGGCCCAGCCTGAGTGGAGGTTTTTCAGCTATGAGTTGATGGACCATGGCAGAGGGCACACCAGGTCTGTTGCCAATTCCATCCATTTTTGCAATGGCGACGGCCAGGAGGCCACCTGCGGCAATGTGAAATCAAGGTTTGGGGAATTTATACAAGATCACGCACTAAATGCACCTGCGACCGTTGCAGAAGAAAAGAATATCGCAATACGCATGCCCATCTCTGAGCGTTTATACCAGCTATAGGGAATGCCACTGAGTCGGCGACCTTTTGCCAGCATGATCAGCCATACCTAGAGATATAGTAGACAATTCCTGGATACATGCCCGCCTCGGTGAGTCCGAGTAAAACCCGAACAGCTATCAATGAATCAATATCAGTGGATCAAAATGGTAAGCACGACTTACTGACGAAACCGCCATAGTTATGAATGATGCCATGTAAAGTCTGGGCTGCTAGATGAAAGGACAGCTAACATTTGGCTGGACGACGCACCATCACAGTCCCCCAGAGAAAGATCATTATGGAAAGCCACACCGAGGGTCGCAGCCTACGAAGGAAAATATTGCTAACAGGCTGATAAATTGAGAAAGCTTTATGCATGTCAACATGCATAAATGCTCACCTCAAACAAGGCATACGGGAAGAAAAATACCGTCAGAGCCATGAGATACTGACTGTCCGTGATGTTTATGTCGGTCACAAGATGATACAGCTGGTGAAATCTCGACAAGTGGCTTCAGAACAATTACAGAACATCATACCTTGGCATTTCCGACGCTCCCTCTGTCCATAAAATTGAGCAAGTACAGTAAAGCCAGCCAAGGGATGATGCGTAGATCAATCTTCCTAAGAAGCTTTCGTTCGTCGATGGTTGAGGTGTCTACTTGTGGTCGGTAGACTTGATCCGGCGCAACGCTTCCCTCGGATGTTTTCTTTTCCATGATGGGTAGAAGATTTGCGAAAAGAACTCTCACTCACATGTCAGCGTTTATAACTTGGTGGGATTTGTGACAATAGTAGGTCGTGTCACTCTTCCAGAATAGGCATGCGTACCGAACGCGTGGTCGACTGATGATGGTGTTCAATTTAAAGATAACTTGAGGGACGGAAGCAATATTACGCGACGTGAACAGGACGTGCGATTTGAAGAACAGTTTATACAACGAAGGGCGGCCGATTACGGCTACACTTACCCATTAGACTGGGTACCTAGACCCAGCCATCAGATATCTGTTGGAAATCAATCTGTGCTCAGCCTTTTTGAGTCCTGAACAGGTTTGTGAATACCCTTCCTTGAGACTGTGACTTTATCCCCGCTTGTTTCCACCGACTTGCACCGTTATTTTAGGTTATTTCATCAATATCTTTCTGGAGTTATGTGTAATCATCACTGTCACGGCTGCGAGCAAAAAGGAGAGAAGAAGGTTTTGTTATGTATTGAATATTGAGGCACAACTAACCTTACGGTCTCCATGCCATAATAGTAAACGTTTGTTCCGCACTGTCACCTCCCCTGCGCAACCCCCCCCCTAATTTGTACTGAGGTTCATAATCTCATTGAAATGCTTTTTGATACACATCTCGTCCAACCGTATCTTGGAGTCCTACCAATGCCTTGCCCAACCATCTCTTTACTGTCTCCGTCTCTTTCCCAGCCAATCTGACTATTGCTCCGCGACCGGAGGTCATGGGACTAAGGGACCAAACCATATCTGCGGCCACCTCGGTTTTGAAGATTGAGATGTGATCATACTGGGCGACAAGGTATGAGATCGTTGATTCGGCTAGTGGTCCGTAGAGGATGACCATGGCGTAACAAGAATATGGAGCCAACCTATCGCCCATAGTACGGACGAAAGGAACCTTTCCCGTTGAACCCTGTTCCTCGTCCAGTAGCATCACATCTTTGGCAACCCTTTTCCCCTCAATCCACACTTCATTGGCGCTGTAATATCGAGAGAACGCCCATTCTTCTCCCATTGACATGCGTCCAGAGGTTAGCCAGTCGAGAACCACGATGGAGGCATCCTTGGATAAATGGAAGGTTTGCGTTTGATTATAGGATGCGGAACGGAAACAGGTAACAGGATCTGGTAGGAGTAAGAGCGCGCCTCCAGTAGATACAGTGAAGGTCATGTTCTGCGTTGTTGCCTTTGTTATAGGGGTGGTGGTAGGAGAACTGGGACTTGGTCGTGTAGATGCAAGGCGTTGCTCCGGTCTAACCTTGAAAACTTTAGTAGATCCCTATGATTGTCATTGTGATATTGTTAAGTCTCTTGATGCTGAGAGACAGAGAGAGAAGAGCTAACCTGTGAAAGCAAGACGAGCACTGTCCTTGAATCGACAGCGACAGTGAGCTGGACCTGGTCTCCTCCGACTAAGCCGCCGCCATAAGTTAAAATATATACAACAGCCACACCGTGGCGCGTTATTCGCGGAGCAAGTAACTTGAGCGGATAGGTAGATGCCAGTTCAGAGAAGACCGCACCAGACCCATATGAAATCAGCGAAATCCGTCCGCCGCCCGCATGCATTTTGGGAAGGATCGGTGCGGAAGAACATGACAGTTGCATGATAAGGAGGTTGATCTGAAACCAATTATTAAGGTTAGAAGTCAAGTTATACCTGGATATTTTTAAATCCAGTGTATTCATATATATTGTACATCTTTCAACAAGAGTCACTAAGACTAGTAATGACAGTAGTGTAAGGTTGAGAGACATACATCATACAGAGGGTGAGGCAGAGGGCAATTAGTATTTGCGTGTTGCAAGCGCCCGGATTTCATACAGGTAGGAACGATCTGGGGAGGAGAAAACGTCCTGCGCCGCCAGGGCCGATCTCCACCCCTTCATCTCCACGCGGTGTCTCTGTTCCGCTGCTCTACAGGTCTCGATGAAAGACTCATCGATATCAAAGACCATGGACGCTCTTGACCCGCGTTCACTGCCTGATTCAGATATTGTCCGCGTGTGGCTACGGGCAGGGCTAGGAGCTTCCGCCTGTATGGATGACACACTTGAGTCACCACAGGAAGCGACGGAAGTAGTATTTGTGCTACTGATGTCAGAGCCGGAGGGCTGCTGCTGGCTGGCACGTATCGTGCCCCCTTTGGATTCCCAAGCATCTTCCTCGTCATCAGCGAGATTGGCAAACACATCAGGTTCGTCTTCGTCTGGCGGTAATGTTGATATCCAGCACATACGTGCCGGGTCGAAGATCATATTTCCCACTATCCGCGCGCCAGAGGCAAAGGAACCAACGGGTGAACCGATCGAAGAGCCTGTGAGGTGGGTGATGAGGGCGGGCCGAGTCGAAGTACCGGAATCAAAGTCCCGTAATACATGATCGTTCCCTTCCCACCGAAGGGTCAACGGATTCCATTTCATATCTCCGACAACTGGGGTACATCATTGTAAACACATGTATGGAGAAATTAATCATGAAAGATGTCGAACCTTTAGGGCCACTGGCGCCACCTAAGTTTCGAATTAGGGTAGGCTTTCTTCGTGTTTGTGGCGAAGGGGTAGCTACAGCCTTCTTCTTTGTTGCCTTGGGGCTGGAGAGTTTGGGAGTGTTGGGTTTTGGAGTGGGGAAGTCTATTCGAGCTGTACGTTTCAACGTGTTTGTTGCAGGTGCCAGAGCAGTAGGAGGAGCAGGCTCTGATAGTTTCATTAGTAAAAAGCGACTCGTGGGGTTGGAGACACTCACCAGCACTGTCATTAAAACCGTCTCGGCGACTCTTCTTCTTGATTGTGCCCTTGTCACCAGATTTGGACGAGAAGGTAGCGCCTGGGATGCGGTTTCCATTGCCTTTTGGCTGGACACGAAATTTGCCCTCCCTGTCGCGGTCAGTGGGAAGGTCATCAAAACCATCGAGCTCAGTCCCATCGCCAAATAGTCGTTGACGTTTTGGGCGCCGGAGAACTTTAGGGGCTGCAGGTGGTGCTTGTGAGGCGCTCGGGACGCGTCTTAAAGAGCTAGATGGGGGGCGGGGAGGAAGGGGAGATGTCGCTCGAGGGATATCTTGGGTGGTAGGAGCACCAAAGACGGCGGATAGGGCAGGCCGCACCTTCAGGCGTGAGTGGCTTGGCATAGTTAGACGGAGAGCAGCGGGGTTGGAGGAGGGAGTAGATGGACGCGTAGGAGGAACATTGTAGTCTTGTACCCGACTTGTTGAGTACTTGTGGGATTTGGCACGAGAAGCAGCGGTAGGCTCTTCATAACGTGCCTTGGAAGTTCCAGCCACTGCAGCTGACCCGGAGCCTGATGCTTGGGGATGACTGGATTCAATGAGGGAAGAGAGCGAAGCTTTGCGGGAAAGGCTTCGCATGGTGGCAGGGGGAGTTGGAGGTTTGAGACCGGAGTACGACTTCTGTCCACGAAGGCTTCCAGGTTTGGGAGAAAGGAACGATGTTGATGGAGCGGGAGCGGGAGTTGCAGATGTTAAAGCCTGGAATGTCTGAGAACGGGAAGAGCCTCGAAGGGGTGGCGAAGGTGAAAGCCTGATTTTCTGCAGTTGGCGAGCAGATGACGGCGGTGGATTCGAAGGGGATTTGGCACGGTTAAGGCGAGAAGGTGGGCGGAGGGAAGACGGTCTTTGTTGAGGGATGGTATGACTCCGATGAAAGGGCCGTAGGGGTTGCTGAGATTTGACAAGGAGGCGGCTCGGGCTGAGATCGGCATCGTCGTCAAAGACAAGGCCTGCCTCAAAGTCATCTTCAGGGTCTGGAGTGGCAATTTTGACATCCATGTTAATGATCTGGGCCTTCTTTTTCATCTCAAGAATTTTAGTCAATTGACGGCCACTCTGACCGGATGCAAAGAGGGAGGAAGGGAGGACAAGACCCTCAATTTCGTCGTCGTCGTCGTCTTGGTCGGTTTCTGTACTGGGGAGGGAAATAGAGGACGTGGAATTGGAGGAGGGTGATGCATCTGCGAAGCCAAGAGAGGAATATGCGTCGGAAGATTGTGAGGATGAGGTCTGATCTTTGTCGCCCCATTCAAGGGAATTCTTGGATGAGCGGTGGCTGAGTGACAAAGGGGCGAGAGAAAGCTGCGTGAGATCGGAAGGCAAAGAGAAGGCATCTTCAAAGTCCTCGTCAATGGGCGGTTGAGGAGGTTTGTGAGAAATGGATAAGGGAAGGGCTGTGACTTTTATGGTAGAAGTGCCCTCATCGTCATCGTCGTCGTCGATGTCAGAGAGTGGCACGGGTGGACGAATTGTGAATAACTGGGATTGAGGGTGTGAATGGTTGCTGGTATCAATGTCCCAATCTTCATCGTCGGCATCCTTGTCGGACTGTGCGTGGATTGCCGCACCCTCTGGGAGGTCAAAGTCGGCGTCGGGCCATTCTTCGCGAGGAAGGACGAGAGTAGGCGCTGGGATTGTTGCCATCCAGCAGGAAAGAAGGAAAAACGAAAGGCGGGCACAAATGAAACTACGGACAGACGAACGAACCAAAAAAAAGACGGCCAGTACACCCACGACAACGACAATAGCCTCGTGTTCATTGAGGTCACGTCACAGTCACATCACACTAGTACGGCATCAAGCGCCTCAACTCGCGCGCATTGTCCACAATTTCATCCCCACCACTGTCCGAATCCGTTCCTGCCTCCTCAATATCTCCCTTCCACCCTTCCAGACCCTCATCCACACCTTTACGTAGCCGTAGACCTCGATCAGCCATTGCATCTCCTAGTTTACCCAACTCCTGTCCGCTGAACACACTTCGCAGTGGCCCAAATGCCACCAAATATAAATCTAAATGATAATCAGTCCACATCCTGACCAGTCCATACATTACTTGCCCTTGACCAGCGGACATTCCCCAATGGCCCGAAAGAGAAGCTTTTTGGCACGCTGAAGCTCGTCAGCCCGTATCTCGAACTCAATGTAGATGCGCCAGAGTACATGGCTTCCTCTTGTCCTGAATTAAAATGAGCCAAATCATCACTAAGAACCCAAACTTTCACCCACCTCTCACTGTCGACCGCCCCAGCCAGTCCACTCCGCGTACGTTCAACCTCTCCGATCCATCGTCCCCGCTCCCACCCCGCAACCCATACCTCCTCCACCCTCCGTGCAAGATCTTTCGCTTTGCCACCATTTTCACCAAGCATTTCTCTCACGCGTCCCCACACCCCTCGACCGCGCTCTCCTTCCAAAAACAAGCCCAATATAATCGAGTTGCTCGGGTACTCCTCCATAGCTTTCTCCACGCGATCCCTCAGTATAGCAGGGGGCATCGGGTTCTTCAGCAGCACTCTGTATTGATAGACAGTTAGCAAGCACGCAACCATCAAGCTTTCCCGACAAGGCCCCTCCATCCTTTCTCCGTTGTCGTCGTAGACTCGGAGGGCAGAGCTAACATCGGTTCCAGTCAGAATTTCCAACAACGCATGCAGTTTTATCCACCCCTCTCTGCCCTTCCAGTCCTTTTCGCCCTTGATAGCATCTTTCAAGCCATGCTTACACCGCAACACCGCAACACCACCTTGTCCTTCCACGCCTGCAGAGCGCAGTACGACCTGAAGAGCTCGAACTGAATCCCCGTTTAGCCATTCCATCTGAGCCCAATTCCACCAGAGATGGCTCGTTCCTTGTATATTGGATGCCAAAGTCGATGCCGTTAGAACCGTCTCATAGATCTTTCTAGCATCATTCACTCTCCCGCGAATCACCTCCAGCTGCGCATGAGCTGCCCAGTGAGTAAAAGATTCGTTCTGTGATAACAGAGCACGAGATTGTTTCAGGGCACTTTACAACCAGTAAGTGTCTTGCAACCCAAAGAGGTAAGAAGTCAACTCACGTTTTAACATTGAGTGATGCCTCGAATGCTAACATCAAAATATCCCAATCTGTATCATCAGCACCGAGTCGCAAGTCTGCAAAGAGACGTCGAATGAAACTGTGATCCAGGTCCTCGACATCTTGGTTTCTCCACATTATTACATCATTCGTCTTTCCTTTCTCAGAAACTCGGCCTATGTCCAGGGGCCCAAGCACACCATGACTCCAGAATTTCACTGGACCGAACGGACTTGCATACTCTTTCTCCCGACCAATAATTACTCCAGCGGCCGACTCACTCCTCAGATAGTTCTGAGCCAAGCTCGAGGGAAATAACGCATTCAGATATGAACGCTGTGTCAGATGGCTCAAGTTCCATCGATCATCCCAATTAATTTCACTGGAGGCGGACGTAGTCAGAGAAAAGCCTGGGATATGGAGGCCAGCCAGGGAGAGCCAAGCTATTCGGAAAGCGTTCTTTGCCGAGGCAGACGTCAAAGATATCAAGAGTGGCCGGATATCGGAAAAGAGAATCGTGGAATATGGGTCGTCCATGTCGTCTGTTGAACGAGAAGGTAGGAAGCTAATCTTGTCCATTCGCAATTCTTCTGCAGCCCATTGCCGATACGGATCAAGCTCGACAATAGACTCTGCGTCCAACTTAGTTACAGAGGCAGTAGGTTCATCTTGACCACGATTTGAGGCCCAAGCTGCCCAACCACGGGACCCAAATTCGCCGATACGAGGTAGCTCAGACTCCCAGAAGCTTTCAAGGTGTTGGAGCTGTGTTACATGAGGTAGGCCGTAGACGGCTTGCGGAATTTCGAACAACCTGTGCTTCTATGTTAAACCACGAAGTTGAGACAAGTTTAACCTTACAGTTCTGCCTGAGCTTGAAACATCGCCATCGCTCGTTCCACGAATCCTGTAGCATCGGATTAATGGTCTATAAGTAACCATGAGCGCAATGTTACCAACCAGCATGTTGCAAGACCACCGCGGTGCGCCAGAATACTCGAACTTTCGCTAGTTCATCTTGCTCGTGGTGCCCTAGAACACCAAGCATTCGCACAGCGTCCTCAACAACCCCATCCACCCCATTACCGGCCGTCCTGATTCTCCACTCCATCCACTCCATCCAGATCTCCACACCACCAATCTTCAAAGCCTCTTCCCATTCCTCCCTGACCTTTTTCTCATGCCACACTTCTTCTCCTGCCTTCAAATACCGAATACGCAGCATCTTAGATGCCTCGTTGCGGGGGTCAGCAGCAAATGCCCGAAGGATGATCGATATAGTCATTTCTGAGCGCGCCCCAAGTGCGTTCTTCGACGTCAGTGGGATGGTCGAAAGGATGTGAGATAGAAGATTAAGCCAGTTTTCGATGGCCGCTGGTTCTATATCGAGTTTGCGTTCAAGAGTCTTGAGTTTCTCCTGATAGGCGGTGAGGGTGAACTCATCGGAAGAGCTCTCGCCGCTTGATGCTGGCTCGGATGCGTTGGACTCGGTATCGAAGTCGGAGGGGGCTTCATTCCTGGACGCTGTGATAGATCGGTATGACTCTTCATCAATGCGACGCGAACGACTTGATGGAAGTCGCAAGAATCCGTCGACTTCCTGATACTTGTAAGTGTCTCCGGCCTGGAGTACTCTGCGCGTCGGAGGAGCCATGAGCAGAGCCCGAGCACTATGGTCTGTCAAGCTTCGCATCTGGAAGTAAGCACATGGTCAGAGAATAGATTGCGATGGTGGTTTAGCGACGCACTTTTGTTCGACCGGTTGGCCCAACCTCAACACCCTTGCTGCTCCGGTGACTCGCTGTCCACATGCGGGAGAGGCCTAGTATACGTCTGCCGCCTTCAATATCATTAGATGTCTTCAATTAATTTGTGAGAGAGCTTACGATCGATTATGCGATATTTTGGTACATCTCCTGCATGTAGCCCACCATACTCGATGTTGTAAGAATCTCCTCTTCGATCAGAATAGTATAGTGCCGCAGACGTGAAATCATAGTCTATGTGGCGGTCTTCCCGATCGTAGCGCGCCGACGCGTCTTTGGTATTATCACGGCTGCGTCTTCTGCCTTGCGACTTCTTGTTCTTGTGACGTTTGTCCTTGTCATGAGGTTTGTCCTTCTCATGAGGTTTGTCTTTGTCACGAGAACTCCTCATGGCTGATTTATCCGATGTATGAGTGCTAGGGCCAGCATCGATATCTGGAAATGATGAGAACGAAGGAGGAAAAGAAGAGAAAGACGGGCCAGACATAAGTATGATGGTCTTTCAGGACGATGAACAACGTTCTTGCCTCTCAGGCACAACTTACGTAAGTCGCCGCGATCCAAATTTTCAGATTCAGTGTTTGGCCACCGACCCTTCACCCACGAGACTGATTTACTGCGCATAGAATGCGGCCGCTCACCGAGGATGAATCCAAAGCAGTTTTCACGAAGCTTGCGAACTATATCGTGCGTAACTCCTGTCTTCACTTTATTCAATAAATAAAACCATCTTTCCAGGGAAAAAATCTTATTCACTTAATTGACAGGCAAGACGAGCCGTATTGTTTCCGACTGCAGAAAGACCGCGTATATTATGTGTCTGAATCTTCCATGCGCCTTGGAATCTCCGTAGCCCGGCCAAACCTCGTCAGTCTCGGCACATGTTTTGGAAAGTTTAGCAAAAGTGGCAAATTCAAGCTACACATTACTGCGCTGGATTACATTGCTCAGTATGCAAAGTATAAGGTATGTTGAATGATCTACATTTTCATTCTTTTTGTTCTTCTTGTAACTCATGCGTCACAGGTGTGGATAAAACCAAACGGCGAGATGCCATTTCTTTACGGAAATCATGTCGTAAAAGCGCATCTGGGGAGGATAACAGAAGATACACCAGAGCATCAAGGGGTCATTGTCTTTTCAATGAAAGATATACCTCTGGTGAGTTGCTCCTCATTCTGTCTAATTTCCTATTTTAATTGTTTTGCAAGGGTTTTGGGGTGACCGCTCGATCAACTGTCGACACACGGAAACTTGATCCTACTGCCATTATCGTATTCCACCAAGCGTTAGTCTTTACGTGTCATCCTCCTGTATTTACTGACGTGAAACTCAGTGATGTTGGGGAATACTTACGTGACGAGGTCAGTACTTTGCCCTGTCATATATCGAGTTTTTGACTGAGGATGTTTCTTGCAGGACACCCTCTTCTAACGACTACAATGACGTTCTTCAAGGTTGATTTTCCCCTCGTGGCTCCCTTGGTCTGGGAGATTATAACGGACCCATACATCTTACTTAGCTCTCGGTTCTGAAGTGCTCAGACGAGGAAGAATTACTGCGCTCTTCATGTGCGGGCACATGCTGGAACTTCGATAGTTTTTTTTTTGCCATTGCATGCATATGATATCGTGATGGTTCGTTGGGGAATATAATTCCGCACGGAAGCAATTTTGAGATGTGATACTTGAGTAAAGCTTGATAAAGCTTGGGAGTCAGCTTAGAGTCAGCCTGGGGAGTACATATGGACATCAATTCCGAAAGTGCTTCGGAGGTGACTGATCGGAATCCGGAATGGCTCTGGATCCCTACACGTATTGGACCGCACTCGCTGACGACGAGCTCACCGTCGACAACGTTACACAAGCCCTTGGCTCTATCCCTGATGATCTCTGGGCCGTAGCGGCTGTATCAGATAGAATCCTAGATGCTGTTGAAGTTCAGCGAACATTGCTCGAACTTGGCATAGCAAGAACGAGCACGGCAGTCAAGCGAAGCCAGGAGGCAGCCAACTCTTCATTCACGCCCCAATATTCTACAACTCTAGCTGAATATGCGACTGCACCTGACACACTTGTCGCATACTTTGACGCAGCACCCCAGGATGCACACCTGTGCAGCCTACGCGCTACCCTATTGCACCGTCTCGATCGCCTAAACACCTTTGTGGAAGTTAGCAAAGGCGAACCTACAAGCTCTGAGGATGAGGTGGAAGATGAAGTCGAGGAATGGGAGGATGACCCGTGGGTCGACGAAGCCAATAGCGCGACCGATGCACACAAGACGTTGGAACCATTCCCAATCTCCCTATCAACATTCCTCGTAGAGGACCTTTGTCGAATATCGTGTCAATTAGCATCCCTACGGTGGTTTAGGGCTGTACAGACTCTTCAAACTCGGCACCGACCTATTCTGTGGCCCCTTCGACTTGCTATATTGGACAGCGTGCCCGAGCACATTCATCCATCGGCTTTTTGCGACATATTACCAGAGTTTGATATCTCGTTGAATTCAGAATTAGCACACGAGGGAGACCCTTGGAGGCAGGAATCTGACTGGTCAGAGTCGGTCCGGGTTCAAACAGCGTTCAATGGGTTTCCTTTGGTGACCTTACCCAGGGATATAAAATCGCCCATCCCCTTCGGTCCAATCCCTTATCCCTCACCCCTCACCGCTGAAGAGCTCTCGACCTGGTATAAAAGCCGCGTCGACGTTATTATGAGCGCGACTGGTTTAATTGACATCGCGCTGGCAATTATCCAACATGGTGCCTCTCAAGGTATTCCCGACCTTGACGAAATTGGGGAGCAATTAAGCCTTCTTTCTCGCCTGGTTTACGATGCCCCTCAAGGGTCTCGTAGCGACGATGATTGGACCCTAAGCCGCTGGACTTCTATGGAGCCATCTGCGGTAGTGCGTGCATATCTCACGCACTCTACACCTGATTCTATATCGAAAGATATTTCCCGGCTTGTCCTCCCCTACCTCTTTGTTCTTGAATCTCGTGCAGAACGAGCAGGAAATCCTGACCCAGGACTTCCCAACCGCCTCCTCTACGAATACGTCCTATCCGCGCCTCTTGACATTACAGCTGCTGTATTTGAAGCCTCCAAACCTACATTACCCGTAGCTCAGCGGCTGATCAAGGACGATGGGGACATCGCACGCCTAGCACTTGCGTGCTTATACGGAAGTGATTCTCTGGACGAATGGTCAACGATGAGCCGAATCTTTGAATGTCTTCCGGCCTGGGATGTATCTCGGAATGAGGACGACGACGAAGGTGTGATGGATACTACTATCTCATCCCTTGGTGCATTTGTCACGCCATCCACGGAACATCCCCGCTGTTCTGCCTTCGACCTTATGGTTTTCTTCAAGCCCCTTCCAATAACATCTTTATCCCGCGCGCTCGATATTCTAGATGTCCATCTAGAATCTGGCGAAATTTTGTCTCGATGGAGCGTACCTGCACCCCTGCGATGGTTCCTTCAAAGTAACAGTGATGGGAAGGCACAGCGTGCTTGGGCGAATAGAATGGCACGTCGGGCTGGGGGCACTGATGACCAGCTCACATCCAAAGACGACTGGGAATGGTTACTGGAGGACATGCTCAAATTGACGGGCAAGGGGGATACAGGTCTCCCTGGCGCTTTTGGAGTTCTTACCCGAGATGAGGTCCTGCACTTATTTTTGAGTGGCCTTTTAAGCTCTGGCAGTAAGTCTTCCAATAACTCGTGCCGGAAAATCAGACCCTAACGTCGATCATCAGATTTTGACATTGCGAGAGACATCCTGTATTCGTCCAAGTTCTCGATCGAACCTTCAAAAGTCGAAGACATCTGCTTGGAATGTTCGCGAGAATTTTATGATAACGCTCAATCCGGAAACTACAAGTTTGGTGACCTCAAGCTCGCCTATGACTGGTGAAGTCCTTCCTCCGTGTGTTATTCTAACTTCTAAACGCCCTATTGTAGCTTGGACGTACCACACCGCACTGACCGCATCATTCGAGAAAAAGAATTTATCGAGGCAACCTCACGCATATCCTCATTCAATGTCCTCTCCCGACCTGGAATTCCTATCTCTCCGATCGAGATTCGCCTTACGACCGATCGACTTTCTCTTATATCCCGCGTCCTCTCGAGCAACAGTGATGCCTACAAGCACAGCGAGGTTATTCTCGACTTGGTTTATAAACTCGGCTACAGAGATGACGTGGTCGCTGAAGTCAAGACTCTGGCGATGTTGGCTGACACAGCGCTTCAAGCCGAGGATTTCCCCCGTGCATTCGAGCTTAGCCAACGCATGGTTGACAGGGTACATACTTTGCGTGAACCAACTTCTCTAATTAGCGCTGCTCAGATAGCCGAAGCAGACGAGGTATGCTGGGTAGCCTGCTTCCAACTTGGTCGGCAAACCGAATTTGAAGACATCGACAAAAAACTTGCATTGTTAGGCCAGGCTCTCGAGCTTTGTCCCTCGGAAAAACTCCACGACATCTTGGTTTCGTGGGGTCGCTTGGCAAAAGAAGATACAAACGTCCGCGAGTCACGGCTCTCGTCTGTCAACGAAAAGGGAATTGCGGTTCCAAATTCTCGGGAGCGCACTTTGACCGCCCCTGGGAATGTCGCATTCTCTTTACGAGCGCGTTTACAGGAGTTCCATATGCCTTCCCCTCCTTTACTCAGCACTCCCGACGCAGCTGCTCTCGCCAGTCGAACTTTCCGAAGCGTTACGGCCAACTTCCCCTTTTCCGTGGGTCGTGGGTCTCAAGTGTCAGACAGGGATGGATCTCGTACGGGCAGTTTATTGAGATCAGATGGGGAGGATGTATCCGCGCAGGCAACTCGTGTATTTAACAAAGGTATCGGCTGGTTGATCGGAGCAGACGACGAATAAGGCAATGATTGTGACCTTTTATTCTCACTTTTAAAAATATATGTTTTGGTTGGACGTTTTGGTGGTAAAGTTTTGAATAAGGATGGTACGCAATGTGTACAAACATATATATCTACATATACATAGAGAGATCCGGTGTATAGGAGTGTATTATGAAATGGGTAGGATCTGGACCAGAACACAAAACTACAGTACAGGGAACAAGGCAATCAAGAACTCATTAGGACTGATGAAGAGGGGGTAGCGTAGAGGGGGGGGAGGTCTGGTATCGGATAAATGAGTGAAATGGACGTGTGTACAACCAGTCCGATGCTGAAAGGGAGAGTTAGGATAGAGCATGAACATTTCAAGACACTGTGCTTCCAAAGCGTGAGGAGGTCCCAGTCCGTGCCCTTGGCCGATTAACGACACTCGCGTTGTTCGTATCATGAACTTCAGCATATGGCCGAATGGGGCTGCTCTGGGCTTTTGGACGACGCTGGCCCCGGCCACAGCTCTCACAAATGGTGCCCTCGCTGTCCACCTTCCGAAGCTCATCCACTTCAGCTTTCAAGTCGCGGACTTGACTCTCGAGCTCCAAGATTTGCCGCTGCCACGCAAGATTTGAATTCAAGATCTGTTCCTGCAGCGCGCTGACAACGGGGGACTGGTCGTCAAAGATAGAAGACATGAGCGCTGACTTGGGGTCTGCAGTACTGGAACGGTCTGAAAGCGTGGACGAGCCGGGTGTGACAGGTGAGAAGACCTTTGTTGAAGAGCCTGGAGTGCCAAAGTCTGTTTCTAGAGATGGCCGCGAGTCTGGCAAGACAATGTGCTCTCCAAACTGGGCACTGAACATTGTTGAAACAGGTCGTAATTTCAGTGAAGGGAATTCTGGAATATTCGCGGGGGCACTCTGTGGGTTGGGAGTATCCAACCATGGCCGGTGTGGAGCATCCATAGATGGTGCTGTTCGTGTCTGGAAATCGTCGTCATCGACCGCACGAACGGTGTGATTGCTATAGCTTTGGCGTTGTGTATTGATCGAGAGGGGTGGAATAGGCCGTTTTGTACTTGGAGATGGTTTTTGGGGCACTGCGAGATCTACGGGGAATGGACTTTGTTGTTCTGGAGATATATATGATTCTTGAAGAGACGGGGATAACTCTGGAACAGGGATACGGTGTGACATCCCTTTGGGTGCTTTTTGGGTTGCACTGAGGGCCGCGTAAGCCACCGATAGTGATGGGACTGGTGGCGGTGGCGTTTTTTCCTCTCTATCTTGTCCACGTCCACCGTTGAAAAGCCTCATGAACCCACTCTTCTTGTGTTTAAGCGTCTTCCCGTGCCCAGCATCAGCTTCAAATTTGGTGGCTGCAACGCTTTGCAGCGCTCCCTTGGCTTTGGCACCAGCGCTTGTGGAACGAGCTCTAGCGCGCTGACCACGAGGACTAGAATCATCAGTTTCCGTAGCATGTGCTCTGCTGTTTGACTCGCGAAGATTTGTGTCCGTTAAAGGGGCTGATATCAAAGGTGGTGAAACGGGGATGGATGGATGTGCAGTGGCACTGCGCATGCGTTGTGCTCGAGCCTCCTCGAGGGATATGAGGGAAAAACCAGGCGAGGTGATGCGCTCGGTCCAGCCGGGGAGGTTATCTACGCCTGGTTGGCGGGAGGGCTCTTCACTGGGATGAGATTTTGGTTCAGGCCAGAGAGTATTGACTACAGGAATTGGTGACGAAATCTCCCTGCCCTGCATGGTAGAGGCACGGTTTCGACCGGTTATTGACAGCATGGAGGTAATGGGGCCCAAGGTAGACCTTGTGCCAGACCTAGAGAGCGAAATTGAGTCTGTTACAGTTCCAATGGAGTCACTGCGAGATATGCCTCGAAAATCGGATGGCGAGTGATGACGTTCGTCAAGCGCCTGAGAAACGAGGTCTGGGTTGGCGTAAGGATGGAAGTCATCCTGAGGTGGTCGGTAAGGAGTGTGGTTCACTGCGATGGGTGAAGGATGGACAGTAGAGTCGCTGTGGGAGAAGTTTGCATGATGAGCAGTCAGTGAGGAGGTTGATAGACTTTCTTGAGCCAATGCGCTGTGACGAGAGAATGAATGACAGGACGACAGATGGTGGCGGGACAGCACGTACTACAGGGCACCCCTGGGGTACGATTCAAGAGAATGCTTGGACTTGGGCCGAGAGTCTACACTGGGCCTGCGAGTAAAGACCTTCTTGTGAACGGCGTGGTCGTCTGTTTCCCAAGGAGCGGGGGAGTGGAAACGAAGGTTGGGGCCAAGATAGCTCAGTCTCTGGTCGTTGGGGTCGTCATTGTCGTAGTCAGATACCATCGACGTCCGCGGGTCGTCGTCGAGGTCGAGCATGCTGATGGACGGGTCATTCAGCCGCTCGCGCTGAGTCCGGGCACTGAACGTCGACAACGTCGGCGACTGTGGGCCAGACAACATGCTGTCCCCAAGCAAACCCAACAATATTTCCAAACATGTCAAATTCGGCACACATTCCTCATCATAACCCACAGTGTCGACGTCCACGACAACCCCGTCGACCAGCACGCCGTCCCCACCGACGCCACCCACAGTGACCAGCCGCCTACCTTCAATTTCCACCCCGATCACGTAAGCAAAACATCGGTTGTCCATGGACCCTCAACTTGTTTCCCTCGCCTCGTCCTCCCATGGCCGTGTCTCTGGAAAGTCCTGGAAAGCACCAAAGACTGCCACCGTGTATGTCCTGCCAATCCCCTCCATCTCCTACTCACAAATATTCCCCTCACAGCCGATCACAACTCCCTCAGGGCCTAAAGACCAAAAGCTGGGACGATCGCATGCGAAAAACACAGCAGGCTCTCGCCATCAAGAAGCTAGAAGCAGAGCTAAGAGACGAAAAACAGTCTGAGATCCAGAGGTAACTCCTACCTGCGCCCCGATACTCCTCCTGACTGTCAATAGACGCCGCCAAGTAACCCAGGAGCGCAAACAAGCAGCCGAGGAGCGGCGAAGGCTCGAAGAGGACAAAGCCAAGGTCAGCTCCTAACTCGTACGGCTAATGTATATTGTGCTCAATCACCTTTTAGATGGGTGCCCGAAAAGCAGCAAGGCTACGCCGGAAAGCAGGAAGAACCAAAAAGATCAACGGGTGAACTTGGGCTGTCTCCTCCTTAAGCTTAAGCCTTGTCTTATTAAAAGTACATGCTATTGTATACTTATCCCCAAGCATCCTGTTAAGTATGAATATACATTCATTCGGGTTGTCCGATCAACAGAAATGAAATGTTAACTACAGCGCCCATGTTGTGTCCACCTCCCCATCCTTCACAAACGGTGTATCCAGCCCCGCAATCACACTCTCGCACAACGGGCAGCTGCTCGCAAGAATGTCCTCCAGCTCAGTCCGCAATTTTTCGCCGCCAGAATCGCCTCCAGTTACGGGCCGATGCCCGCCTCCACCTATTCCTGGCATCCAAGCTGGCGCAGTAACAAGTGCAGCCAGCGCGTCAGGCACAATGAGGTCCCGTAAGCGGTCTCCAGCGGTGAGCACACCACGCCCGAGCAGATTTGCTGCCCGCGCACCATTCTGAAGAGGGTTGGCGATAGCTCCAAAATTGGCAGACAGAAGGGCGCGCGGTGGTGCCTGAGAAGGATTTGACCCATTTTGCAGCCCCGGTGGAAGACCACCGAGTTGATCATTCAAAGGAGTCTTGCTCATGGTCAATTTATTCTGGAGGGCAATGATCTTTCGCAACGAAGGAGCGGGCAAATACTCCTTGACCTAAAACAGCAGGTCGATTCAGTCAGGGAATGATTAGAGACAGGTAGATAATCATACCAAGCCAATGAGACAGTCTGCATGGAACGAATGCCGACAAGGGAAGACGTAAAATTGCCTGCTCAGAAGCAGATGAGAACAGACCGAGCATTGCTCCCCAGCATCGATGGTCACAAAACGATTCTTCAAGGCAACAATGTCTTGCTTGATGGATTCGGCCGTTTGAGTAGCCTCATTCATATCTTTCTTGAGGGTTTCAATATGATTAGAATAGCCCTCCAGCGCATGAGCAATTTCCTCTTTGAAATCATCGATGACAACAAAGTCAGGGAAGAACGGCAGAATATCTTCTATCTTGAGCAAGTCAGTGTTTTCGAGGAAGCGCATGGCCCTGTGAGGATGATCCATCTATCAGATATAACGAGATCAATTTCTGGAAACTTACGACTTGATGTCCTTCTTGTCTTGCACGACATAACGGGCAATCTTGAGCCATAATTTCTTCCGCAAAGACCTATCGTCCTCGGGCATATCGGCGTTAATTTTGGCTAACTCCAGGTCTCCCTTCTCAAGGGCCAGATCGACGGAATTTTCCCATAAGCCCATCTTGGAGTAGATGTGCACACATGGTTGGGTCCGACCAGCGTTCTTGCACAGTCGTAACGCATAGTCAAGATCATAAAACGGCCTTCCAGTGACTGGGTCGTAGGGTGCAGTAGATAAGAATCGAAGAAGGGGGCCATCATCTTCACTGCCGTCGAGTATGGGTGGAGATGTCGGAGAAACAAAGAAAGTGATGAGGAGGTTGTGCACTGTGGGGGATATGTTGTGTTGTTCGAATACGAGATGGTTGAGGTATCGAATAGCTTGGTTGGGTGTCAGGGGATCGCGTGGGGTATGTTGTAGTTGGAGGATAGAAGGGATGAGACGCAGGGGGTCGAGGGATGGCTGCCTTAACCATGAGTCGACGGTTTCCTTCGGAGCTTGCCGCATAAGAACAGGACCAAACCGATAATATAGTTCGAGGTCGGACTACGGAACCATGAGCGCACAACACAATCTAGTTCTTATTCACCCACCTGTCGATTGATGACTTCGATTGCTTTAAGCCAGTCCTCTTCGAGAATCCAATGTTCAATGACACGTTGATAGTCACCGATGGCATTTGCATAATACAGATACATGTCCGTTCTTCCGTGGCCTTGAATCAGCTCGTATACTGTAGCTCGGTCCAGGTTGTGCTGTCGGATCGTGTCTGAGGCAGTTTACTCGTATATTTCGTTGACGCTGCCCACCTTGTACGTGTCGAAAAATTGTCGAAGATCATCCTCAAGAATGGTTTGCTCTGTTCGGAGATTGTCAACGTCATGTGAGACCGACTCAGAGGCAACGATATCATCAAGCTCATTACACTTGCTCAGGTAGAATTCCACAAGCCATGTAGCCAGTATCATTCGTTGCGTCAAGTCCTATTTTTTTCAAAAAGAAAAAAAAGCCCCTTGGTGTTTAGTGGGGGACGGAAATAGTTCGAAAACGCACGCACCCCTTTTCGTGTCCGTTCGAGTCTCGAGATGAGATATGACCTCAATGCATCTCGTTCACCGACGTCTAGGAATTTGAGCGCAACCTCTTCAAAAGTGGTCGAACACTGTGCATAACATTGTGCGGCCGGGAAATAGCGACCCTCGAAAAAATATGCATTTGCCTGAGCGGACAGCACATGATCACGTTGTATAGCAGTCTATAAAGAAACCTGCTGTGAGCATCAGAGTTTTAAAATCTATTACAACTCACCTTGGCATATTTCAAGGCCTTATCGAACTGCTGTTTCTCGAGATATATTTTCCAGACATCCCGATCTTCGTTGCCAACGACCAATTCAAATAGAGATTGGTCGGTATAGACCCAGTACGTTCTACGCACAGGATCAGAGGCCACACCTCGAACTTCCTCCCCAGGCCGCTAAAGAAACACGACTCACTGTCAGTCATCGATATAAAAGAGAAACAGTTCCAACAGACCAATGGTAGGGTTTCTTCATACTTAAGCTGATCGTCTAGGTTGCAAATGCCTGATATTCGATCCTGATAGAGAAGTATTATGTGGAATTCCGTCAAGGCGATAGACAGAGGAATCTCTGGATCGGCATTTGGAGCAAGTGAAGGATACGGCAACAACTCTGCACTGTCGATGAAGTCCTCAGACACATAATCAAAGTTGAGAATACCGTGGTATACACCAGGTCCTAGGAAAGAAACAGGAAATCAGCGAGGCGTATGAATGTATGATAGCAACCAACCTGTCATCCATGCCATAGA
The DNA here is from genome assembly GCA_018856295.1 of Blastosporella zonata. NCBI lineage: Eukaryota > Fungi > Basidiomycota > Agaricomycetes > Agaricales > Lyophyllaceae > Blastosporella > Blastosporella zonata. Next base: position 76,673 of record JAFLHD010017762.1, read on the forward strand.
TCTTGGAAGAGATAGAGCCTGATCAGAATTAGGGGTATAGAAACGAAGTTCGGATTGTTGAAGATTCCCTGGAAGTTCGAGAATTTCTGAAGCCAGTTTAAGAAGTCTGCTCGTTCTGTAGGTTAAAATAAAAACTCACTCGGTGTCCCTTGACCGTTGAAAACTCCAGAAAAAACACCCCCGCCGTCGTCCAGAGGTGTCCCGACAAATTGGTAGATGCGATAAGGGGTGGTAGCAATGACAAGTACTTTCTTCGGGTCTGCCGGAGGAAAGAACTCGAATTTGATACCCGTTATTGGATGCCGTTCTGCGTTCCAGATAACCTGCAGGTATCGTTCTTGTGACTTGAAGAAATCTTCCTCGGCATCCAATACTGCTTCGTATACGGCGCCACTTCTTGTTCCAATGAGAATTTCCCGCGTGGATGTTGAATGCGAAGCGGACAGTAATGCTGGTTTGTTCCAGGCAATGCTCTCAATGACCATCTTGTGGAAACCTTTCAGTTTTCGCGGTTCCTTCCAGCTGCGATAGAGATACCAGTTTTCTCCCTGAATAGAGGTTATCACTATGTGCCGCCCAGATGGATCCATGAAGAGTTTGTACATCGTCATCTCTGTAGGTTTCCGCGGAATCTTAATTTTGACGACCTGGTCCGCATGCGAAAGTTCTATGAGAACCAGATTATTGGAAGAGAATCCCATCGCTAGCATGTCTGACGAGACGACACATGTTACAAGAGGGGCTGGAAAGTCATATTGGACGCGTCCGATGTCAAATATCGGTGCGTGTAGTGTGCCTGAACCGACGTTTCGTATCTATGAGACATTGAGCTATCATATTAGGAGATATAGTGGCTCATTGCGTACTGAGTGCACATCCTCAAATTCTGCCCGAGGTTCGTATGGGGAAGACTCAAACCCTTCATATTGCAGCTGAGAAACAGGGTCGACAGCAGTGGAGGGCGCTGCAGGACCGTTGGAGTGTTCAACGTCTATAAACAGTCACTTATGGGCCATCGAGAGCTACCAATAATACAACTCACAGTCATCGAACATGTCTAAAGCCAACTTGAGCCTTGCACATAACGTGAACTATTCGGAGATGTCGCACAGCCACCGAATAAATACAACCAAGCAAAACTGCTAATTTAGTTTTGCGGCGCGATCACCGTGACAGATCTCTGAGGCGCTTCACCATGTCGCGTCCTATGCCCCGCCTCTTTGTCATCCGTCACGGTAGCCTTCAATTGGCTATTTGTCTGCCTAAGCTTATGGTTTATTTCCAGGTGAAACTGAATGGTCTCTGAATGGGTCAGTACCTCATGTTGGAGACCGATATGTATCCTCAGGCTGATCGTGGAACTGTCGTTGATTAAGACGACATGTAAGTACAAACCAACCGATTAAAGATCTGAGTCGTCGAGCAGCATGAATGTTAGACGGGACGTACAGACATCCCACTCACTGCGAGGGGTGAACAACAGATCCTTGACAAGGCGCAGAGGATTGTTGGTGATGGATGTAAGCAACTCGATATACGACCTGCTACCACCTGGCAAGTAATCAAAGTTAACTCTAAGCTCACAGTGCTAGTTGATCCAAAGAATCTATGTACCGTTTTCGTTTCGCCCCGTCAACGCGCACATAAGACTTTCGACCTCTTGTTCGGTCACCTGCCCGAGGTGCCACACCGCATTCTTACTGAAGAGGTTCGAGAATGGGATTATGGTGAATTCTGGTAATGATGTGGCTTTGTTCACATTTATGACGCCAAACTAGGTGAGTATGAAGGACTTTTGTCTTCCGAAATCAAGCAGAAGAACGCTGCGTGGAAAATCTGGGACCATGGGTATGTGCATTGGCTTTCAATTGTTTCTACCCTTACGCTCCCCCGAAAATGTGTAGATGTCCCGGCGGTGAGTCTGTGGCAGAGATGGAAGGGCGAGTCGATTCCGTAATCGCAAAGGTGATGAGCTAGTCCAGGTTATGCTTTTAATCGTATCTCACCATTGCAGTAGGTTCGAGAATATCATCGGCAATACAAAGATGAAGGGCTCAATACAAGGGACGTGATGATCGTGGCGCATGGACACTTCAGCCGTGTCCTCATTTCGCGCTGGATCAACTTTCCCCTCTGTCTTGGTCAGTGTTGCAATATTTCTGTGGCATTTTCAACGTGTCCTCATGGTTATACCAGGTACCCATTTCAACGTGGAACCCGGCTCTGTGAGTAGATGTTTGAATCATTCCTTACAACGTGCATTCAACTGAGTATTTGTTTACTCCACTGATAGGTTACAGTCCTCAGCTACAACCACAACAACCTGGCTGAGCCAGCTCTGAATGCATTAAATTTGTATGCTACTGTCCTATAAAGTCTCAAGAATTGTCGTCTTGTAGTCCACCGTAATTGTGTTGTCCATAAGTACTTGCTGTTTTCTGCTAGTCAGGGATTCAGTGAAATCGAGTGAATCGGCCCTGACCGCGACGCGTCCGTTGTTGTCGTGTTGTGATTGGTTCAATCAATCTCCTCGCCTAAAGGTAGTACCACCACTTGGTCTTCCAGTCCACATTCCTTTATCATGTCTGAGGAACCGCTGATAACAGCATCGATCCCGGACGACGTTGCGGATTTGGAGGCCACTGCAGAGTTTCCTGAGTCTGCTGACTTGGGGCACAGCGTGGCCTCTCCTCATGACGACCACGAGGCTGACGAGACAGAGCAAGCAGCTGATGTCATCTCTAACGGCGAGGGTGCAGGCCTTGAAACTATCAACGCGGTCGAAGAGCCTATTCTTGGAAGTCAGGACGACCAAGTTGCCACGCCTCTCGAAAACTTGGTCATTGCTGAATCGGACGCTTCTAAGCTACCGTTCGCGAAGGCTAAGCCTGTGTCAGTCAAAACTGTAGCAGGTAAAACGAACGCTGGCCCTCCGAGCCCTCTGGTCAAAAAGGTAGGAATCCCATCATGCATTTTTCCTCATTGTCCTCTCGTATTAATAAAGCGTGTTGCCCATAGATCATCAATTCTGGGACATTCGGTGCTGGCGCTGTTGGAAAGGCACCACCCACGAAGCCTGCTGGAACGGTGGGTACTACAGGGAAGACTGCCATCAAACCCTCTGTTGCACCCACCCTCCTCAAATCGACTAGTTCTTCCGCAATCCCTCCTCCCAAGATCTCTATGGCCTCAACTCGCACACCAGCTGCTTCTGCAGTTCCACTAAATCGAAGGCAATCTCTGGCTCCCACGAAGCCTGCCCCACCACCTGTCTCTAAACCTTCCGCCTCAGCTAGCGCCAGGCCGAGCTCTGTTACTTCGAAGCCAGCTGCTGCATCTATCGCCAAGCCCGCCTCTGCCGCTGTACGTTCGTCGGCCGTATCCCCTACTGGTTCGGCTACGTCCGCTTCATCTCGCCCGAAGGCCTCAGTGTCGGAGGGTGTCAAGCGTTCCACTCTGACTTCTCGGCAAAGTTTGGCTGCGGGAGCCAAGCCCCCGCTTGCATCTTCTGCCAAACCTCCCCCATCTCGGTCGTCCAATGTCGGTACCGCATCGATAGCGACGAAACCAACACGTACTACAACTTCTATATCGTCCATACGTGAGGTGAAAGAGGATAACAAGGCTGTCGAGGAACTACAAGCCCAGGTTAGTCGCCATCTTTACTTTGCATCCCCTTGGTTAATTTGTGTTATTTCATTCAAGCTACAAAATTTGAAGGAATCTTTGACGATCAAGTCTGAAAGTGTGATACAACTAGAAGGTCGCGTTCGCGAATTGACGACCTCATTGGAGACCGTGCAGGCTGAACTTGCTTTCAAATCTTCTGCCACGGAGCAGCTTGACCAGGATAAAGTGCTGTTAAATAAGCAACTTGTGGAAGCGAAAGAAGCACTTGCAAACCTCGAATCGGAACGACAGGATAGCGAATCTACTTTGGCTGTCCTTCAGCAACAAGTCAGTTGCATTGAAGTCATTTCCAGTCCATGGTTGTGACATTTTTTCAGATACAGGAGGAGAAGACTGCATCGGCCGCACAGGGCGAAATAACGGAACGCCTCCGTGCTCAGATCCAGAGCCTGGAGACAGAACTTAAGTCATCTCAGGATACTTTGGACGTACTGAAGACTTCGAGTTCATCGGAAGCTGAAAAGGTTACCACCGAGCACGAAGCATTCATTAAAGTCTCGGCGGAACTTGCAACCCTCGTGGCAGAAACCGAAACTCTCAGAGCAGCTCACGAGGTTGTGATAGAAGAGTTGGCCGCCAAGACTAAGGACTGGGAATCCAAATCCGCTTCCATCGATGACCTCAATGTCCAGGTAGCTGGCTTGAAAGATGAAAAGGAGGAGAACTCTGGGAAGCTTTCAGAGCTTGAAGTCGAGATTCTGGAGTTGAAGGAAAGCCAAGAGGCCGACGAAGAGGAGCGAGAGAGGTTATCCGCTCGTTTGAAGGTTTTAGAGGAGGAAGTTGCCAATGCTAAAGCTGCTACACAGCAAGCTTACGAAGCCGCTAAAACCAAAGAGGCTCAGGTTGCTGCTGAAATCGTGGATATCGAGAAATCGCACGATGCCGCAATCGTGGCCGAATCGCAGGCACGGGATGCTTTGAACATCTCGCTCGAGGCTCTCAAGACCGAGTTGACGACTGCCCTGAGTGCTGAAGAGCAAACCAAGACCGAACTTCTAGCACTTACAGAGGAACATTCTCGCAACATTGCAGAAGCCGAGGCAGACTTTACAAAGCGACAGGCCGAACTTCAGGAAGAGATCACGCGAATCTCACTGGAGCTCGGGGTGGGCCTCATTTTATGTCTGCGCAGGCTACGAAATTAACTTGACGTTCCAGAACCAAGAAGTCTACTACAATTCCAAGGTTGACGCCGTGAAAGAGGACCACGGCAAACTTCTGCAAGAAGCGTTTGAACGTGCCAAGGTACGTTTCGCATGTTGTCGAATTGTTCTTGTCTCATCGACGACAAAGTCTGAGGCTGGCGATGTACATGCGCAAGAATTGCAAGCACTTCGCGCTGGTTCGACATCTTCAATCGAACAGATCCAGGCCGCCAACCTATTGGCACTCGAGGATCTCAAAACGGAGCATGCCACCATAATGGATTCAGAAGTCAGTCGCCTCGAGAAAACGATCGCAGCTCTCAAGCTTGATCTCAAAGCAACTCAAGACGATCTTGCTAAGGCGAAGGCGGGTCTCGAAGCTGCTCGTACAGAGGTTGCATCAGTCACCCAACAACGCGACGATGCTCGTGCATCTGCTTCCTCGGCCTCCGATTCTGCGGCCCATGCTGAGGAGATTGTCCGTCTCAGCAAGGAGCTAGCTATCACCAAGGACGATTTGGCGACTGCGAACGAGATGCTCAGTCTCACCAAGCTTTCGCTGACTGAGCTATCCAATAACCAAGTGAAAGACCTCGAGGACGCGGCCAAGGGCCGCGCTGAGGAGGCCACGAAGCTCCGTGCAGCTCACGAGGAAGCGGTCGCTACACTCGCAGCACAGAAGTCGGAACTTGCGACAAGGGTTTCTGATTTGGAAGGGGAGCTTGTCACATTGCAGGCCACTTTCGCAGCCGAGCGTGCTGCGCCCAAAGTCAATGGAAATGGAACCGCCCCTCCCGCTTCACCGGGAGTCACCAAGGAAGAACTACAGAGGTTGCACGAAGCGCACAATCTCAAGATGCATGACCTCGCGGCGGATCACGAGAAGGCCATAAAGGCCCTCAAAGATGAGCTGGAAGCTGCTCATAATCAGGCGGCAGAGCTCAACGCTGAAGTGCAGCGCAAGGTGATGGAGATCCAGTATCTAGAGCAAGACCAGGAGGAGAACCAGGATCAAATTACTCGGTATGTTGGTTTTTTCCGTTTCAAAAGTTTCGTCATGGCCACATTGAGTCTTGCTTTCATTTACTTCTTATGATTTGAGCCGAAATTTAATTTATTGACTGATGCTTTCTCTCAAACGCCGCTCGGCAACAGGTTGACTGAAGAACGGGACGCGCTGCTCGCCAAGGATCCGGCCACCACATAACGGAGATGATTCGGAAATGGACCATCCCTCGTCGCGAGTCATTCGTTCCACTTCAATTATGACCATTCTGTTATTCATCTGCCTCGGTACTGCCCCTGATACTTAAATCTACCGAGATACCATGCAACACTGTTCGCCAATTACCCCATTCCATTCTAATGAATAAATTTATGATTTCCTGCTCCCTTGTGGGCCGGCAGTTACTGTATCAGGTAATTTCCCGAGTAGTGCCACTTGATTCAGTGCCGGATAGGAAAAGTGGTACGAGGCCGAAAGGGTCCGAACGGAAGTGTACCTCGGGTATATCCGATCAAAGTCCCCAAAGAACTGAACCTCTCCTCAAATTCAATTCAGGTCCCACTCACTTTTTCATTTTTCGTCCCATCCCTCTCTTCCTTCCGCACCTCTTCCACCCATTCCAATGGCCCCAATGCAAAAGGAACCTGGCCAGAAAGGCGTCAGCTGGTCCAACATTGCAGTCGGTACGCGTCTACCCCATTTCTCTGACTTTCTGGTCTTTTAATGTGCTACGTGTTAGGTGGTATCATGAACATGGTGTGTACCCTCGACTCTTTCTTGCTGTGTGGCACTCACAATCACATCGATATTTTTCCGAATGCTTTTTTAGTTTGTACGTATATTTATACTGGCACATTGCTCACGTTACTGACAATTATCTTTATTGTTAGGAGGCAGGTTGGCTCTTCTAGTCGATAAGAAATCATCTTTAACAGTGTTATCGCTAGGTTACAACCCTTGGTCAACCATTGGAAGTATTGAAGACCCAAATGGCCGCCAATCGTTCTCAAAGCATGTGGGAGGCGTGCAGGACAGTGTGGTCGCGTGGCGGTGCTGTTGGGTACTACCAGGGTCTCATACCATGGGTACGAAATCGAACCCTTCCGTGAATCCTCGTTCTAACACGTGGATACCAGGCGTGGATTGAGGCTTCCACGAAAGGCGCTGTTTTAGTCTTCACGGCTTCTGAAGTCGAGACCGCCGCTCTTGGCGGCGGCATCAACCCTGCTCTCGCTGGTTTGTTGGGTGGTATGACTGGTGGTATTGCGCAGGCGTATGCAACCATGGGTACGTCTCGAACGTAGCTCCTATGATCATGTTGTTCTTATCCCGCTGGTATCACAGGCTTCACGACCTGTATGAAGACTGTTGAGATTACGCGACACAAAACTGCTGCCACTGGTGTTAAGCCTCCATCAACTTGGGCAGTCTTTGCGGAAATATACCGTAAGGAAGGTCTTGCGGGTGTCAACAAAGGTGTCAACGCTGTCGCTGTCCGTCAATGTACTAATTGGGGCTCTCGGTGTGTATTCTTACATTTGTTGCGAACCTGCATTGACCATGCTTTTACCATGCACAGTATGGGTTTTGCTCGTCTTGCTGAATCTTCCATCCGGAAAATCAAAGGCAAATCTGAGACCGAGAGTTTGGGTGCCTTTGACAAAATTTTGGCCTCGACGATAGGTGGTGCTTTAGCGACATGGAACCAGCCTATTGAAGTTATCCGTGTTGAGGTACTGTCTTCAGCGACTTCTTTCACTTGACATCTTCTGATAACCCATGTAGATGCAGTCCATGGCGAAGGGAGCGGCGTCTGCCAATCGACCAGCCAAGCTAACCATTCTCAACACCCTTTCTTACATCTACAAAGAAAATGGCATCAAAGGTCTTTATCGTGGTGTTACTCCCCGCATTGGTCTCGGTATCTGGCAGACCGTCTGCATGGTATCTTTTGCCGATTATGTCAAAATCTGGTACGTTGTTTGAACATTGTGTGCCTAGACAAAATTGACTTTTTTATAGGGTAAAGGGGCGACAATAATTTTGGACATTCTCATTATAGACCACGATATATCTTAATCATTATACCTCCATAGAATACCTACTTTCTACATTGTCGGTCTACCAGTTAGTTGCAGTAAGCCCCTGAGACGGAAGTCGGCAACAGTATAGCCGGTTGTACGGGTGCATTTGTCTGTGCATCAAAACCGTTACTCGAGTTCGTTAATTGTATCCTTACACTCTTGTCTTGCTTGACATCATCTAGGATACCTATGAGTACCTCACAAGCGAAGAGAGCCCACCCACTCCTCTTGAGGTATCTCGGTGAGCTTGCGGCTAACCCTCTTAGGACAAAGGCGATCACGACAGGTAACGAACGTCACGCTAATGTCGACATTCACGATTTCAATATTTATTTCCAGGGACCCTTTGCTTCTTACAAGAAGTCCTTGGAAGTACATTGGCAGGCGTACCAGTCAAGCGGGCAAGCAAGAATGCACCGTCTGTGGTGCACGCATTGGCAGCTCTGAACATCGACTCGAAAGCGCTCAAGATGGCGATATATGGCTTTCTCGTGTCAGCACCTCTGAGCCACTACCTGACTGGCACACTGCAAAAAGCATTTGCAGGGAAGACCGGAACAGGCGCGAAGATTGCTCAAATCCTCGCGAATAGTTTGCTGGTCTCGCCAATCACATCCGCTGGTGAGTCCCTATCGTATCGGCCTACTACCGCGTCTGACATGATCCCTAGTTTTTCTCGCATCTATGGCTGTGATCAATGGCGCCAAGACTATTGACGAAATCATCAAGACGGTGAAGGCGGGCTTCTTCTCTGTGCTCCGAGTAAGGTCTCTTTACCTTTGAACAGGTGTCCAAATCATTAATATTTTTGACCAAGGTATCCTGGGTTGTATCTCCTTTGACTCTGGTTATTGCACAGAAATTTGTCCCCTTGGATGTGAGGACCCTGCACGCTCTTATATACCCTTGATCTCATGTCCTTCGTACAGCTCTGGGTTCCATTTTTCCAATGTGTTCAATTTACCCTTGGTGTGAGTTGTATCCAATGTATATGCCGATGAGGAACTCATAACTTCACCGGTAGACATTCTTCAATGTGCGAGTAAAGACACAGCTTCGGATTGCTGCCGCTAAGAAAGCTGCACAGCAGAAGGCTGAACAAGAGAAGGCTGAACAAGAGAAGGCTGCTGATACCCCAGAGCAGTGACGCTGGTCTACTTACATTGTACTATACCGTACCGATAATCTAAGACGTCGGCATATCACATACAGTAAACGCAGAACCATCCTCAGGCGACGATTCCTGTTTGTAGCGGTAGCGCACATGGTCATAACCTGCGCCAGGAATATCTGAAGTCTCAAGGACTTCAGTCTCAAGGCTCCATCTACCGGCTCCGTACGTTCCAGCGCGTGTGATCCACAGGTCGGGCTGAATCACTGACGATTTTGAGGGGTCCAGTGTCCCTCGGAAGGTAAGCCTACCTATGTAAGGAGGTGACAAGAGCCTTGCGTGTTCATCAGTTGACAGAAAGGGTATCTGGACAAGATTTGGCTTACGGTGCCGAAGTATGTGTGTTGGCGTACGCATCAAGCCTAAGGATAAATCGTGCCTTGTGAGTTAAGGAGTAATTCCGAATCGTCATCATGATGGAGGTCCGACATGGACTAAGTAACAAAGAAACCAGCCCGCAATAAGAGTCATCCATTCGAGAAAGTGAAAGCGAGACGACGAACCCAAGGTTGAAGTCATGATACATTGTACCTGGTTCTTGTAGCACCAATAGCACCGGATTCATCTCTGCGTTCCACTCGCTAGTACGGATTGCTTCAAGGACCTCCTCCTTCTCTTTCTGCGTCTCGGCGTACATACTGCGCTTCACCTTGGCATTCTCGGCGTCTTCTATGATAGGATTAAGGGCTGCATGACCAGCACCCAGGGCGAGTCCAGACACAGTGACATATCCACATCGTTGTTGTGAAGGAATCTCCCAGAAGACAACGAAATCAACGGATTCGGGGTTGTAAAGTGGGAAGATGTTGGGATGGGACTGTGACGGAATGTGAGGATGAGATTGGCTTAACCTACGACTGACAGCAGAACGTTTGCTTTGGTAGATCAAATTGAGGATGGCAGGCCTCACAACAGACTGTATGTTCTGTAGCAGCATCGTTAGTCTTGATCAATCTGAAATGTCAAGGACAGACGAGACCTCAGATATGTGGCTGCACAGAATGTCGATTGGCGGAGGATGAGAGACCTCCACGGACCTCCCATACAACACGTCTTGTAGTTTCTTGGAGACAAATTTGAAAGAATCAGAAGAAGAGGTGGCCTCAGCCCAGGGGGAAAGCCCGAGCAGCAATTGAGACGACTGAAGTGGAGGCAACGGGCCACTAGACGAAATAAAAGGATGTTCAATGTCGATGTTTTGTTAACAAATGATACAGCAGCATACAGTTCATGTTCAATGAGAGAACAACACTTCCACGTCGGACTCATGCAGGTGATTTGAGTCAGATGAACCTCAGAGGACTTTATCAGGTTAGAAAGTTCCAGTTGTACGAGGAACATCTGGTCCGGAGATTGGTACGGCCGGGCTGACGTCGAAATGTCGAACAACTTTTTGACTCCATAGTATCTGGTCACTCGAACAGATCTCAGCTGGGTTGTGTCGTCCTGTATTGAGTGTGAGCAGATGATGATTGAATTAGTGGCCGTTTGGGACAAACCTCTCGATAAACGAAGAGGAGATTAAGCTCTTGATCACCAGGTATTTCGGCGTGTAGTTGAATCGGATATTCCATGTTCTCTCCAGGTTCGAGTGCAAGTTCGATGCTGAACGGCTTGCTCGCCTCTAAGGAGTTGCGCGACTGGATGACCTCTGTGCTCGTAATGGCACCTATTAAGACATCAATCGTGATTCGCCAGTGGAATCGCGGGAAAACTCGCCAGTCTCGCCAAGATTCTCGCCATGCCCCAGCCAAAGCTCGTCCCTGGGTCCGGCCACCATCCACAGCTCCTTAATTGGCCTGCGACCAGAGTTAGAAAACCAGAGCTTCAATTCCTTCCTTTCGCCTTGAACAAGCATCAGCTGCTCGTCATCGACAAAGTCGACGAGTAACTTGTGGTCACAATCCTCAACATCAACAGTAATATTGATATCCGGTGCATAGGTGGGATGTATCCGCTGGGCAGGGGTGTTATGAAGCCTAAGGCCGCGTGAGGCGAGGGATTCAGTGGACGGTAAAAGGGAGAGGAAGTCGTATGTGACGTGTGTGATAACCAAAGAGCCTGGACGTGTGGCTTGGATGCATATCGGAACCTTGATTGCTATGAGCACATACTTGCTTTAGATATTGATCACTCACAATTCGTGACTCTTGTGCACCAAGGACAATGTCATCAACGACTTCGACTTCTACGAAAGAGGTGGACGCAGAAGGTTGTTTAAGGTTTGACTCCTGCACGGTGACGGTTAGGTTTGACAAATTGACTTCCGTGTCCAGGGGGTTCCTAATGACTAGATCGACCCAAAATGCCTCTGGCCCGGAAGACCTGGTTGGATGCGAATATAAGAATATACGTGAGACCTACCATTCACCAATGCCTTGCCACCAGCTGACAGACCCTCCTTGCGCCCGAGACTTTGATAGAAGGCCTTCCACTGTTGTTCTCGGGTCTCCCACACCCTGATCGATCCTCCTTGCATATCATCTGGAAGGCGCAGCCGTGTCTGCCTTGCGAGAGAGAAAGTGAAAGGCAACTTTAGGTTAGTTAGTTCTTTGCTTTCCGGGGAAATCGCTTTGAAATGCTACGATGGGGAACTTGATGAGCACGGAATCGGAGTTTAGGCAGTCACTCACAGCAAATGCCACTCTAAAGTCGTCCAGGAATACTTTATCCGTACCAGGGAGCTTGTTCCCCTCAACCGATGGGGATGAAGGGGTGGATCGGGATTGCTTCCCGGTAGATCCCCTCAGTAAGCCAAGGAAAAAGCGGACAGCACCCGCAACATTCCCAGTCGTATACAATAATCGTCCTGAAATTTACCTCAGTGATGTGCAAGTACAAGAAGCATTAACCATACCCAATGGATGTTCGATGCCTGACATGATCGCGTCGATACCGTGCAACTCAAACGGTGACTGACCTTCGGATTCCCAAAAGGCCGGGGACAGGGATTTTTGGGGCCTTTCATTATACAGCTCGTGCGCCCGACGAAGGAAAAACATCGTCAAAGGTTTCTTGGTTCTTCATCAGTGACTGTCACGTAAAGTTTCAAGTAACGCACAATGCCACATTTCTCCAGCCTATTGGCAGCCGAAAGGTACCACAGGGCCGCTCGCCTGTTGGCTTGCTTCCTAGAGCTCAACAATGCAGCATGTGCTAACAACAGAGCTGAAGGTGGCTCTTCTGACTAGGTCCGCAAAACATAAGTTCTTCCGAGCTAAACGAGACGAACAGATAGTAAGCTTACATTTCCAGCAGCCCAGACCAGCCACCGCTCTCCGTCCACTGGATAATTGAGAAAGTCAGAGGTGCTTATCCCCGCTTCCCAGCGGACTGAGTATTTCAGGGCAGTCAACTGCTCGTGAGGCCGAGGATCAGACGCCTGCAACTGCATACTGGACAGTGCATTAGCGGCATGCAGAGACAGCGATGAGGAAGGGGTCAACAGCATGGCCAGCATGTCCTACATTGTAACTCAGCCGGATGAAGGAGCACAGATTTTCCTCAAGAAACGCACCGAACCCCCCTTACCATCTTTTCTCAACGCCTCCCACACGGTCACTGCCAACTTGAGATCGCCTAGGATTGTCGCGAATTCTGCCAATCGGCGTTGCTGGGACGGAGGGGAGAGGCCTCCCGTACCTAAGGCTGCCCTGGCGGGGAGAGAGGACACGGAGGCCGACAGATTGTGCGACGGACTAGGAGAGGGTGAGGGCGAGCCAAAGAGGCGGCGAGTGGATGAGAATAGTCGCGAAGGTAGCCGACGGGTAGATGAGAACTGTGTTACTACGTCTGAGATATATGGGAAATTGACATGGGAGAGTGCTAGAACGTACAGCTTCGTTCCAATCCACGACACACTTCTCCATCCACGGCAGTAGACTCATCACCAGGAATTCGCGCGCGAAACGTGCTGTTTGTTGAATATCCTTCTCTGACATTCGCATGGTATGTAGTCCGTTTGTGTCTGCAGGGAAACCAGGGCTAAGTGGAGTCGAGGGTATTAGCGGAGGGTTCAGAAAGTCCTGAGATGGAGATGGTGGAAGTCGGGGGACCAGGGCTGGCACTGGAACGGGTGGGGGAGGGGGAGCGGGCAGAGCCAATGGTAAAAGATAGCTGTGGAGGCCATATTGCTTCTTGATAGCGTTGAAGAGAGCGCCTGCCCTATCAGCCTAGGTGTCAGCTTGAGTACCGGCATTGGCACATGGGTAGGACGGACTCTTCATTCGAAAGTGGAGAGTTCTCCGGGTGTATGATCAGTGTATATGGTAGTATGTTAGTATCGACCCAGGGAGGAAGCTGAAGGGCTTGAGAGTGTAACGTGGCTACAGCTTGAAGGGGGTTGGGCGCAGTGGTGGAAACGGCGAGAATGACTGAAAACCTTGAGTGTCAGTCAGTCATGTCACAAGATCTAGTAGTACACACGGGCAACGGGGTGATTCCAGCCCTCTGTTTTGGAAGGTACATGATCTCCTTCGGTACAGCGTCTAAGTTCATCCCACCAGGGTGTCCTGTGTGAGTTTTTATCACTGGACTTTGACAAATCCTCTGTCCATTTTGCACAACGTTTGTTGATGCGGGCACCTATCCAATCTATTGTGCGTACAGCGCGTTGATCCTCGTCTTCAATACAGGCGGCTTCGATCTCGGCCAAGTCTGAGAATCTTAGTGCAAACGAGGTATGCGGTATGGATACAAGGGTTGCTGTGCGGGTTGTTACTGGATTACAGACTTGAGGAAATGAAATGAAGTTATGAACTGGTTGTGATACATACCCTGGGGCAAAGGAGAGAAAGACTGGAGGATGCGGGACAATGGTGGAAGAGACGACGCCTTTAGGAGGTCAGATAGGTCTTGGGAAGGTAAAACGCATATATGCGGGCTCAAGGAGGACGGGAGTGGTGGAGGCATTGGTTGAGTTGAATGGTTTATCATACTAATACTGATGATCACAAAATATGATTTCCCACGGTCAGTATGTACTATGACGTCAAAGCTCGTATTGCCTCGTCAATCTTTCTGATTTTCTCTTGAGTAGGCATCTGGAAGGACGGGTGAGTCTTGGTGGTGCAATGTGCCAGACCATGCATGCGTACCTCGAAGAAACAGTGCATACGACGACGACGCCCTTCATCTGCTGCCACCTGTCGAGCCACCTTTTCCACAAACTGGTAGGCATTGTCCTGCTGTCGCCGTCTTACACCGTTCACACCTTCTCCCCAGCCCACATCCCCACCACTTCCCCCCCACTCCGATGCCGATGTTTCCAACTTCTCAAGAAAGTCCTCAAGCCTCAGTACTTCCCCCCTCTCCGCCGCCTCCACGCCCCGAATCCAGAATGGCACCATGTCCCGCACTAGATCCACATGCAGTTGGCTCTCCCTCATCTTCATCTCCTCTTTCGACAGCGCAGGCTCGTACTTCAATGGGACTTCCCATGCACTTGGGTCCGGGTCGCTGTATATCCACTTCCGCCGCTCAACCTCTGCAATATTCCGTGCATGCTCTGTCGAGTGTCGCTCGTGATGTTGTGCCGCTTTTAGTGTCATGTAGTCAACATTCCCTTTGCGGGGCGGCGTGCAGATGTTGCAGTACCATTCATCGAGGCTCCCATTCTGCAAAAAGTCTGTCGAGCTGTCAGCCTACCATAACAATCGACGGTCGTATATCAGACTTACATTCACAATGCATAAACTTGACCTCAACAGAAGAGTTGGTGGAGAGGGACATCGCCTGTAGGTTGGATGTCCGTGATATCGATGGCACAGTCGGAACTCTCCTGTGCCAACCTTATATACGCACAGTGGCCAATGTCCAGTTGTGCGTGACTTAAAAGGGAGATCAAATCATTTAGAACCAGGGTTTGGCCCTGCATTATTCTTTCGAATGGGCAAGTCACCATCATTTAACTGTAAGATATAGTTAGCCAGTAAGACGGCCGAAAAACAAGACCAATACATAGTTTCAGGTGCACGCTAAAGGGCAGATAACTACAACTACGACACAAGCGTCTGATAATTAGGAACCCCTATAATTTAGAATCAAGACGGTCCAGGCGCCGGATCTACCCAAGTCCCATTTGGCCACAACACTGCAGGCATCGTGAAGTCCCCAGTGGTATCACCCGCAGTGTACTGTAAATGTAAGTCAGCCGATAATAGTCGATAAGTTGACTTTAGCCTGCTCCTTACTGCGAGTCTGAAGAAATGTGGTATTGTTGGGTCGAATGCTGCCAGTGAAAAATTGAGCGCAATTCCGGCATATCTTTCAACGTCGTCAACTAGAAGGGAAAAGCCGTCCCAAGTATCTGCCAGCACGTCCCATGCAATTGTCTGGTTCACAAACGCAATCGAGGAGTTAAAATTGGTAGAGTTGGTAAAGAAGGAAGGCAATAATGACCCTGATGGGCCATCTTGTTGAAGCTGTTTAGGTTTAATCAATCAGCGCAAACGAAGGGAAACTAGAACAAGCTACCTCTGCGGCAGTTTGGAGAACTGAATCGAACCCAAATGCAGCTGCGCCATTCAGAAACATCCCAAGCAGGAAGGCCTGAATGATCGCAGACATTCTTGTAGGGAATGCAGTTCCAGGAATGAGGACCATAGATATGATGTAATGATGTATACGGAGCTCCAGTCCAGGAAGTTGAGAAATGACCAAAACGACGAGGCCGCCGATGATGTACCATTTCAGATAGTGTGGCAGCCATCCCGTTTTACGCATGACACGCACTTGGTTTATGGCCAAGATGGCGACGACTATGATAATAATGACAAGCGCCGTGATGGCACCCGACCGTTTCGACAAGTCAGAGGCTGTGAGGCGACTAATTGGAATTTTGTCGAATGTGATGTTGGTTAATACGCCAGCCCAGAAGGGGGCTAAATACCAGACTGAAGCCTCGAGGGGAGCTTTAGAAAAAGCTGGCATGGTGAAGCGGAAGGCTAACCGCCAAAACGCATATGCGATGAAGAGCGTGGGCAAGAAAGTACCAAACGCGGCACTAAGATCTGGCGGCGATGCACGGGGCTGGGAAAAGAGGGAGATATGCCAAAAGCCAATGCATACAAGGCACCAGTATAGAACGATTGCTCTGGGTCGGAGAATGACGAAAAGGATCCAAGTGATGATAATATTGAAGGCGAGGGCTCCATCTCGGTTATCTTCGCAGTGAGATAGAGCTGTTGTTGGACCAAGTCTGAAAGATAGAGGGAACACCGTTGGGAATCCAATTGATGTGAGGCCATTGCCAGTGGCCGGAAGGAAGTCAGTGAAATTCCCAACGAGCTCGAGTGAAGCGCAACCCCCTTTTGCGTTGGTTGTCAATCCCCTGAATAATATATATATATATAAGGGGACATCGCAAGGTAAGATGGAAATTTACCTACAGTTGATTCGCCGCAGCACAAATGAAGGTGTCGCCCCTGTATGTATTGTGCTCATCCCCACCCCCAACGATGAGAGGAACGAATGCAGCTTGCTCGTCCCCCACGGTCCGGGGATTCTGGAGAATGAGGCTATCACATTGCGCTGGACAACGAAAGTCAAATGATGAGTTTGTAAATGGGGCGCAGAGCTGTCCGTCCAAGCCACATCCGTTGTTTGATAACCAGTATGCAGAGTCACAAGCGATGTAGGAGGAGGATGGGGTGAGGAATGACTGTGCGCGTGAGAAGAAGGCGAATCCAATTATGTAGGCAGCCCCGAGCACTAGCAACAAATATGGGTTTGTAAGAATTGCAGTGAACCTAAGCAACTTGGATTCCAGAGGTAAGGTTATGTCTCGTCCGCGTATGTGCCAATCAATGTCTAGCAATGGAGCAGGATCTGGGGATGTCTGTGAGTTGTGAAGTCACTTTGAACGCCATGGAGCGAGACCTGACAAGTTGACCTTCGGCCTGGGACCCCTGATGTATTTTGCTATGCGTGAAAGTCGTCTCGACATACGTGGGTGGTTATTGGAGAATCTCTTCAAGAAACGGTTGCTTCTTGTCGGCTGAGGCCAAGTCGCGATGGTGGGAGTTGCGGCTTCTAGTTGAGAATCACCAGAAAACTCGACAAGCTGGACAGTCATCTCTTCTTGCGCTTTATTCTCCTCCAGAGAAGGAGCCATGTTGGTCCTGTGGGATGAGCTCGAGCTCGAGCTCGCAGTGCTGCGCTGGGCCATGGTTTCAAGGACAATGGATCAAACTCAATCGGGAATATTCTTGAATGACTAAGCGATCGTCGATAGACAGATTTGGATTGTAGATAATCAGATAAGACAAGTATACTTCCAATCCCTCAAGTTCAAACTTCTTCACTTAAATGATCCTTAGCCTACCCGGACCACCAAATGCACGCTCCTCTAGCGGCTGGCCTTTGGCATCCGATTCATCTCAATCGCTAATAGGACCGACTGTGTTCAAAATGAGAACACAAAACTCAGTGATCTAATCACTCCACTTACTATAGTCATACACCAAGCGGCATTCGATATCTTCGCCCCCTGGGCCGGTGAATTTCACGTGTCTCGAGTATCTTCTCTCTTCATTAATAACTTCAATCCCCCAAGTCTTGATGATAAACACTCAGCAGAGGCAGAGCGATGCAAAGAGGAGGCGCACCTGGTTAGCAATCCATGTTGTGCCACTTTTCGGTGTGTCGCTCTCAACGTAGGACTGAACAACACCGTGCTGCAATGTGTCCTCTGTCCACCCCCTTTTTAGAAAGTCTTCTTCAAGAACATCAATTGTCGCCCTCCTTGTTTTCCCTTTCACGTGGCCAAACAGGTGGTCTTCATTCTCCCGTTCTTTCCAAATCAAAGTTCGCTTTTCGGTGGTCCCGGGAATGCCGCCAGTTAAGGTCCTTCATCATACACTAACGTTAGCGTTTGAGTAGAGATGATAGCCATTTCGCACCCACTGGTCGATGTCAATGTGCTCGATGCCATCTTCTTTATAGTGTTTGAGTTTTAGGGTCAATGTGCCGAAGGAGATGGCCTTGCGTTTGAACCAGCTTACGCCTTGCAAACGAAGGATTTCATCCGTGGAATCGCTACTGAGTGTCTTGTTCTGATAACTAACAGTCAAGCACTGGGAGGGGTAAATAAGCTTGGCTACACGCACCATGATGTAGGTCCCGGTAAGGTCAAGGATGTTGAGAGAAGCGGGGGTGGCCATGTTGGTTAAACGATGTAAGAATTGCTGAGAGATTGATTATAAGTAATACAGGTTCCATAATCACATGTATGATGTGAAGTGGGGATGTTCTCAATATGTCCGCTCTATATCCGTTGGCGACATTTCATGGACGATAACATTCCTTTTAAATTACTTGCCCGGGAATAGCGTAATCACTTTCCAAGCAGCATCTTTACCCCTCTCCCATGCTTGAGGCCCGTTGGCTTCATCGCCTCCAAATTCAATCATCATGCCATCTTTCGTCCACTCGCACCATATCCCAATAGACCCAGAAGATGGTCCTGAACCTCCACCCTTACGATCTGGTTCTCCCAAGCATTGCACCAAGTCTTTCCCAGTCGTTTGCGAAGTGACTTCAAGCACAGGCGGCTGTGCCTGTGCCTTGCCGTCATTATCCTTGCCGTCTCCACCGACATCGAAGACGAGAGGAAATAAGGGAAAGGACGAGAACGCTAGTTCTGCGATCCGAGAAGATGTGTTCTTCGATCGTGGACCGGATGCTGCTGACTTGGGGATGTTGTAGATGTCTAAGCTGTCCAGAATCAGCTTTTCGCTGTTCAACTCGGAAAGTTTAAGGCCAGTTTTCGGCTTGTAGCCCGGAAGAGGGGTAAATAGAAGGCTCAGTCCGAGCGGATAGTAGTTGAGATAAACAGCGTCTGGATAGGATTTGACCTCGGCCGTTGGGATAGAGGCATGCGCAGACAGAGAGTTAATATACTGGGACAGCTCCTTAGAGGATGGATGGAGCCCGAATAGGTTTCTGAGAGACGACATGGTAGTAGTGAATAAAAAGGAAAATAAGTGCACGTGGGCGGGCGCCGTTATTACTACTACATGGATAACGAACACATTTCGACTGCCCAAGAAAGCGCACTTGTCGACACCGAAATCGAGCATATTCCTCAAGCCTTTGCAAATGCGCTTTCTGCTCCCCTTCGTTTCCTCGCCGTAGTCACAAGGAATGCTGCCTCGAACCTCCGACCCTTCGCTCCCCAAATATTCCCTGTACTCATATGTGTCTTCCTTATACCTCTCGTGCTCTTGCTCTCCTTGACTTCGGGCTTCATTGTCTGGAAAAACGTCGCAGTCGGATGGGAATCGCCAGTCCACCTGCAATTTGGGTACCGTCATTCAGCCTTCTTGTCGCGTTTTCTGGACTTACTCGCGGTCTTGTAGTGATGGCGTACCTCCATATGCATTCAACACTCTTCCCACTCTTGTTCCTCAACAGCGCTACGATGTCTCTGTTCATTTAAACATTCCTGCTATTGAATCTAATTTTGCTCTCGGCAATTTCATGGCCACCTTGACTTTGAGCACAACTTCCAACAAAACGGTGTCATCTGTCCGTCGTTCTGTGAGTGTTCATCCCCACAACGGGAACCTATACTTATGCTTTGACAAGACGATTGTGTTCCCGCCAAAAAAATCTTTCTTTGGTCGAACGCCCAGCGCAATTAGCGTTACCCTACCCATGCTATCCTCGTTCCTTCCAGGAGCCTCTACACTCATTGCATTTGTCGAAGTGGGCCGTCGCGACCATTGGAAAACTCTAGGCAATGGTGAGGGAAGAGAGATAAGCGTCATTTCCGCATCCATTAGAGGTTCTGTTGTCCATCACGGCATTCGGTATAGTCCAGTCGTTGTTAACGAGTCTTCATCATCTGATCATTTCCTAGCGGCCTTGTGTCGCGTTTTCCTTTGATATTCGCCCTCATATCAGCAACCGCTTTCCTCGTCATTCTATCAGTCATCTTGGCAGGATGCATATTGCCAGCCATGTTCCGTCGTACTGAATACGACGCTACAAGCGGGGATTCAGCAGAAGAATCGCTTAAATCGCCACCTTCCTCGATTTCTGACGTCGACGAGAAGCCCTCTCTGAGGCGTAGATCTAGGTTAAGCAGAAGTGGGAGCAAACGATCTGTAAATTATCCATCTGACTTATCCACAGAATTCGAGTAACTGACCGGCCTTTCTCTCATCTCTAGAAAATTAAGGTTGAGCCATCCGCGGCTACCATGCCAGCCGCAAATATCACTCCAAATCCGCTCCGTCGGCGCGCTTCAAGACCTTTGGGTGGACCTTCTGATTCGGACTCTTGAACTGGATACGTAACGATATATGTTGCTCGGAGTTCCTGAAGCATAGACCAGGCCACCATTTGTAACCGCACTTTCTCTTAACTCCGCGGGTCTGCGTAATTCAATAACACCGATAGTATTCTTGTGTCGCCGTCGAATCTTGGTCAACCTCAACTCGGTCGAAACGTCTGCTGTTCTCCTTCGCCAGCTGCGAATTATTCACTCAGGTCATGAGTCCGACTTCAATTAGCCCACTTTCAGAGATGGATAGTTGATCTTTGACTGGATCCTAAAGTTAGATCTCGCGTGATAGGATAGGAGTCGGCTAATGGCACAAGTATAAAGGCACCCGTCCTGTTCACGGTTTCAAGTGATATATACCTGCATCCGTCATGTCATCCTTCGATGTCGAAAACCTGTTCTCTGTGAAGGGAAAGATTGCTCTTGTAACAGGTGGAAGCCGTGGTATCGGGAAAATGGTTTGGCAGCCTCCCCAATGATTCGATGAAAAAACTCGTTTTGACTTGCTTCCAGATTTCAATTGGTTTCGTCAGGAATGGCGCCAAAGTAAGACCAGTATGCCGTTTTTCATTCGTACCATTCAACCGATACGTTGCCCTGCCAAAGGTCTATATCTCGTCCAGGACTGCAAAAGATTGCGAAGATACTGCAAGGGAACTGAATGCGCTTGGGCCTGGAAAATGTATTGCCCTCCCTGCAGACCTGCAGAAGTATGAAGAAGTCGAGAATCTTGTCAGAGAGCTTACATCCAGAGAAAGCGCTCTCCACATTCTGGTCAACAATGCTGGTGCTGCATGGGGCTCGGTTATCGACGACTTTCCGGTGAGTCCCTCGGAGATGTCCTATTTCCCCAGACTGACGCTGACGCGACCTTCGTTGGTAGGATGCAGCGTTCTCCAAAGTCTTGACTCTGAATGTTCAAAGAGTATTCACGCTCACTCAGCAACTACTTCCTTTATTGCGTGCTGCAGCCTCGTCGACGAAGAACGGAGACGCATATGACGACCCAGCGCGGATCATCAATGTGGGTCTTCCTTCTTTTTCCAGCAACTGTCGTAACTGGTGTCACAGATTGGTTCTATCGAGGGCTTGTCGGTACCGGACCACGAAACGTATGCCTATTCAGCCTCAAAGGCAGCTCTCCATCACCTAAGTCGACATCTTGCTGGGCGACTTGGATGGGAAGGCATCACTTCTAACACCATCGCATGTGGACCGTTTGAAAGCCGAAGTGAGGTGTTCCATATTCATTGAAAGTTTGGCAATTAACTGTTGACTATTAGTGACGGCGCACACCTTTGCTGCTGCTGGAAGTTACTTACTGGCTTCGACCCCAGCACAGAGATTTGGCAAACCTGAAGATGTCGCGGGGGCAGCTTTATATTTGTCAGGTCAGGCAGGAGCATGGGTTAACGGAGCGACCATCAGACTAGACGGTGGCCTTCTTATGACAGGGAGAGGACTCAAACAGCAGGCATTGAAACAATTATCACGTCCTAAGCTGTAACTGTTGCCACACAGGAAAAGTTGATGTCGATTCTCGTACTGTCCTATTGAGAGCGTACCAATTAAGTCTAGCCACTGCGCTGTCACGAGCTTCCCTGAGCTGACTTCTCAAGGATCACAGTGCTATCGTTCCCAATCTTAGCATTTGTATACCGAGGCTGTGTTTCGCCAGGTGTGTCCTCCGAACTCCCTTGCAAGACCGGTGTGTCCTCCGCTGCATCGGGCTGCGCTATTGATCTGGACAAAGGGCCTGCCAACTCCTTTACCAAGTCCCCTGCCTCATCTCCGTCAAGCCCCAGTTCTGCGACGAGATTTCTGATCTCTTCATCTGTAACATTGACACCCTGCAGACCATACCCCTCGAGCTCCGTACTGATATCGAATTCACCCTGTCGTTTGTTAACGGGGATGGATTTGCCTTTGAGAGGGGACACTGGTGGTGGCTGGGCAAGGATCTTCTTCTTGAGATGGTCCGGCGTCATCTGTAGTGGAAGGACGGCACCGGGAACTCCGATGGGCTGGGCGGGGATCACAGGCTGGTCTTCATCGGCATACCATGTCTCGTTGAGACGTAAGAAAGAGTTCAGTCGTCCGTCCTCGACCGCATCTTCGCTGAGTTTCTTGTGAGGTGAGGACAACGTCTGACTGTAAAGGTACCCACAACTCAGCAAAGGTCTGCATATTCGATAGGCAATAAGTGGTGTATAACAAAGCGGCGCATAATAAAACCTACGCCAGGAAATTGATTGCCAACAAGAATTCCTGGCAGCTGCTGCTTGTCTAGAATATCTGAGATGTAGTCCACGTACACCGAAAGTCATTTTTCTTCACCTATTGGCGCCTTCACTTTCCATAGCCGTTTTGCAGATTCGTCCGATGCGAGATCGTAAGAATTGAAAGGGATCTTCTTGAGCTGAAGGATGCGCAGCAGATATTCTGACGGTCGAGGTTAACTTAGGTTTAAACAAGCGCTGCAGGTTTAGTAGTACCTTGTCGTTGTCTGAGTGCCGGCTGAGACGCTATGGTGGTTAGAAAGACAGAGATAGGGGGTGAAGGCATGTGTGCAAGAGGAATACTAGTAGTAACTTGTAGTAATGATCGATTAATGATCGGTGTGATCGGCAGTGTGAGTTATAACCAAATCTATACCACCACCATCATGTCGACTCCCAATTCCCCAATTACGGTTCTCGTCGTCTGCTTAGGTATATGATGGACATAATCGACTCTCAAAAAGCGTGACTGAAAATTGCCACTACAGGGAACATCTGCCGGTCTCCTATGGGTGAGGCGGTTTTGAAAGATATCGCCAAGAAACGTGCCATCGACATTGCCGTGGACAGCTGTGGGACTGGAGGATATCATGTAGGCGAGAGCCCAGATGATAGGTAAGCCAAATTTTGCCTCATTCCGCGAAGTGATTATAATCGTGGAATTAGAACGATTCAAGTGTGCAATAAGGTGAGGCGCAAAACATTACTGCAGACGAATCGACTGAAAAATAGGGTATGCAAGCACCAAGTCCCTATATCTTGCGTGGGCCGGCAGGTGAATGAATCAGACTTTACTAGATTCACTCACATCCTCGCCGCGGACGAGAGCAATCTACAACAGCTCATGAGAATCAAACCTAAAAATTCTACGGCCGACGTCCGGTTGTGGGGTTCTTATCTGGACAACAACCCGATTCCAGATCCTTACTACGGCGGAAACGTATGTTACACTCCTACCCAAGTTTGGTTTGAAAGGCGGACCTTGATATCTGTACTTCTAGGACGGATTCGAAAAGGTATTTCAACAGTGTACCGACCTTTCAAATGCCTTCTTGGATGCGGTAGTCGGAAATGCAGAACTGTGAATTACAAAATAAATGGTGGTGCCGTATCGGTCATCATATCGTCACATGCGTCTCAAGTTTGGTATCGGTATTCAATACTAGTGGTGGGTTGGCATGTTTACTGAGGCGCGGTTGCCGACTGCATCCTCAGACTTCCAGAGGCTTGTAATGGTCTGTGAAGGAAGGAAAGTCAATGGCGCGGTCACGATTGCTTTGTAAAATGTAATCACTTTGTTCTGGGTATAGAAATTGATACCACTGATAGAGAAGGGTGAAAATCATTTCTAGGCAGATTATATTGGTGGCTTACCTCTTGCCATAGAAGCCGACATCACCAAGGAAGCTTGCCTGAGTGGACAGGGTTAAAAGTGAGATGCCTGGAAGATAACGATGTTTTACCTTGTTACCGCTCCAAGAGAACATAGGAAGTGGCACAGGAATTGGTACATTGATTCCAATTTGTCCAACGTTGACAGTGCTTTCAAACTTCCTCGCAGTGGCCCCAGACTGTGTGAAGATGGCAGTTCCGTTGCCGTACTTGTTCTCGTTGATGATATCTATCGCGTCATCGAGACTGGGGGCTCGAATGACGACTAAGGCTGGCCCAAAGATTTCCTCCCTGAGCAATTGTTATGCAGCCAACCACGGTCGCAAGCAGACGTTTACGTACTTATAACACTTCATCGAGGTGGATGCTTCAATAACAGTTGGGCCAACAAAGTTGCCATCAGGGTAGGCAGACACAGAAATGTTTCGTCCATCTAAGAGAATCTTTCCGCCTTCCTCTTCAGCAGAGGAAATCAGGCCAATCACGCGTTGTTTCGCCGCGGGGGAGATTAAGGGACCCCTAAAGCTGATCAGGAAACTCATAGTTTCCATGAATAGA
Organism: Blastosporella zonata; assembly: GCA_018856295.1. Lineage (NCBI taxonomy): Eukaryota > Fungi > Basidiomycota > Agaricomycetes > Agaricales > Lyophyllaceae > Blastosporella > Blastosporella zonata. The sequence continues at coordinate 101,285 of JAFLHD010017762.1, forward strand.
CTGGAGAACATACAGATCAGCACCGTCTTCGAAGCCACCGCTGACTTTCAATTTTTGAGCATGCTCAATGAGATCCGGTAGCCAAGACTGGGCCTCTCCGACAAGAATGACTGCAAGATATAAATGACTTTGCCTAGAAACAATCTTGTGGACGACCTACCGACAGATAATGCCATGCAGCGTTGTCCGGCAGCTGCGTGATTCGAGGGTCAATCCGAAGTGATGTTAATCTTAGTAAAGGATTAGTTACCTCCGAAAGCGGCGCCAATGATAGAGTTCAGAGCCAGGTTTTTATTTGCTACGGAGGCAAGTCAGTATGTGTCGTCATCTACAGGTTAAAACGAACCGTCCGGCATTACAACAGCGTGGTTTTTTGCTCCCAGGTTTGCCTTATTGGGGACGCATATTAAGATCACGCTCAGCTTCTCAATGGGAGATAAATTTACCTGTACTCTCTTGCCATTTTGCGTCCCCCTGATGTTACGTTTCCTCATGGAATCAACAATGATAATTTCTAAATGAGGACAGCGACATACCGTTCATAAATGTGTTTCCCAGCTCTGTCACCTCCGACGAAACTGATGGCCTTGATATCTGGATGGTCGCATATCGCATTCACAGTGTTGACCCCGCCATGGACGACATTGAGCACGCCGGGAGGAAGGCCTGAGAGTATGAGTCAAACCGGAGAAGTCTAGAACTTGCTTTGGTGGCTAACCTGCACGTTGACATAGCTCTGCGATCATCATGGCTGCACCAGGGTCACGTTCAGAAGGCTTTAAAATCAGCGTGTTTCCGGTGACAGCAGCCATAGGTATGGTCCACAGTGGAATCATGCTGTCAATATAGACATGGTGAATAAGCCAGGTAATTAACTTATAGCTTAGGTTCTTACGCAGGGAAATTGAAAGGTGCGATGCTCGCGCATACACCAAGGGGCACCTTTCTGACAACAGTATCCATGTCCTTGCTAACTGAGGAGGAATTGATGGAAGATGATGATATAATACTGACACAGACCTACCTTCCAAGTGGTCCCCCATGAGTGTAGAAGTTATGCTGATGGAGGTCTCAACGACCTGAAGTCCACGGAGCAAATCCCCATGCGCGTCTGCAGTTTGTTCGTTTCCTGGACATCTTTGAACGGGCTCGAGACCTACCTACCTGCAATAGTTTTACCCTGCTCGAGAACGATACTGTTGGCAATTGCGTCTGCATTCTCACGGATCAATTGTTGAAGGCTGGAGGCTCATCAACCTTACATATCAATGGTTAGAAATCTCGAACACGAACTTTAGAACAAAGCGCTGACGGCCCAATACGCTGGTTTGGCGCCAAGTCTTGAATGCTCGCGAAGCAGCGTCTGCAGCCTGAGCAAATTCACTGCCAGTAGTTTGAGGCACGCGTGAGAGCAAGGTTTGTGTCGACTAATTGGAGTAATGTTCAGAGATGTTATAAGCACCTTGGTACCAATATACTAACGGGATCCACGACGTCTATCCATTCAGACGTCTTGCTGTCTATCCACTCCCCTCCTATGAAATTCTTGGTCGTGCCTCCAGTAGCACTCGTGCCTTTCCACTCTGCGGAGATTCGCTCAGCTTTCGGAAGGGCAGATGCGCTCAGTGTAAGACGGGGCGCAGATGTCGAGAGGGCGCGGGCCGGTAGGCGACAGGACAACCTGGAGACGTACATGGTGGTTGAAGTTGAACCAGTTACAAGTGCAGCCACCGGAGCTTGTGCCGTCATGCAATGATGACACGCGACGGCATCACGTGTCCTTGTACAGATTTTAGCCTTCCCCTCGTACGGGTTGGTTTTTGTTTGTTGGCAAGTTAAAGTCAGCGATGAATCCTGCAAACCACGGTCACAACGTCAACATTGCTTCATCCAGCTCCAACCCATATCCTGATCTTGTCAACGGCGGCCCTGCCGTGTTCAATAACCATGCCCCCTACCAGCGTCACCATCACCACCGCCAGCCTCCGACGCAAACGCATCCCCAAAACCATAACCAATGGAATGGGATAGTGCGGCACAATTCTATGCCCCAGCTTTCTATCCCCCCTGCGCCACAAAATCAGCCCTTAAATCAGCCAGTCTGGTCCAACGTTAACGTCAATCAAATGCTTCCCCAACAGTTTCCCAATAATATGGGTCCCATGGGAGCATTTAACATGCCGTTCTTTCCGCCGCAGATGATGCAAGACGCATTCATCGTTCCGCCTCCCGTGGAGGCAACAGAAGAGAAAATCATTCTCCAAACCTTGGTCGAAAGGCGTAGCAGAAGAGAAACCTTCAAGGACGCGTTGAATTCTTTGCATGGGGTCAGCCAAAACTCTTTCCATCACATTTGACGCGTCTCAATTGCATTAGAAAAACGGGCATACTGCAAGTCAATGGAAAGACTACTATCTTGATCACAAGGATCGTTTGGACGAGACTATTTCCGTCTATCTCAACCCACCCAAGGTTGCTCTTCAGGCTATCAAAAAGCCTTCACCCAGCGCATTCAAGGTCGAACCCTCACCTCCCCGTTCCCTTCCTCCAAAACGGTCTACGTCCGTCCAGCGTCCCCCTCAGCCAGCAGCAGGCAAGAGGAGCACGATCAACAGCCTCACTGCCCCTACTCCCGTGTTTGGCGATCGGCTGCCTGCTCCCAATGCTGAGATACGGATACCCAATCCTCCGTCGCGTTCTCCGTCGCCCCCTAATATAGTCATCCCCCAAGGCAGAGGAAACAAATATACTCCCGAAGATCGGGACTTCTTCCTGAAGTTTATTGCTTGGCGCCTTAAAGGCGATCCAACTTTGACTAGGAACGATCTGTGCTCTCTATTGGCAGAAAAAGTACGCGAGTTTTGATTCCTCCTGTCATCAAATCTAACCCACACATGATATCATCAAGGCACCTCATCATACTGCTCAATCTTGGGCATCTTACTGGTCTAACAAACATGATGTTCCGGACAAGATTTTGGCTGCTGCCAAGGGCGATGATTCTGATTCTGATGAGTCCGAATCCGAGCAGGAAGAAAAGCGGCCTGTGAGACGGCGTCCAAAGTATAAAGACTCAAGCTCAGAGGAAGAAGATGAAGAAGATGTCAACAACGCCCAATCTGAACCTGAGTCAGATGGGGACGATGATGAGCCCATTAAAATGATGTCTGAAAGCGACATGGGCCCGAGAGGTGGACCGTTTACTGACGCGGACCTCTATGTTACTGCCAAGTATACGTTGTCCATGCCCAATTTTGACGATGCATCCGGCAAAGAGCGATGGCAGCCATACAGCGAACGCGTAAGTTTTCAGAGAACTGGTTCCCAACTCTCGGCGTCTGACTTGGTGATACCTCTCAGTATCCTCAGCGATCTGCGAAATCGTGGGGCGAATACTACCGTCGAAATGAAGATGGTAAGCATTTATTCTGCATCGCATGTAGGCATGATAACATGACCTGTGCTGTAGCCATAACTAGGCTCGCAAGAAAGATGAAAAAACACGGACATGATCTCTCTGGACCTGGAGGATCCGCATCAATCTGTACTCAACGCGCACGGCCCTCGTGGGCGTCTTCAGATTCGAAAGCGAAGCGCAAACACAGCGCGGATCCGGATGCCGACGGTGAAGACGATAACGAATATCCCCCTAGTCGTAACAAACGAGGGAGAGGCGGCGAAGCATAGTACTTTCAACTGACCATTTTCACTCAATTGTAATCATCTTTCGATCATCCTCTTGACTGCCTAGTACGTAGAACGTTTTGCGTTCACTTTTTCGGACTTTTTTGACATAATAGATTGTAATGGTGAGTCCTCACCGCTGTAAATATCATAGCAAAAAATGTACATAGTCAATTTCTAATGGTAGAGAGGCATTGGCGCCTATTGATTTACCACGTGTCGGACTGATTGATGCCAGATACTGAGTGATAGCGCCTGTGCTTTTACCCACAACCACCATGGATGAAGAATACGACGTGCGTTCGCCCTCCAGCCCAGAAAGGTATATCATTGACTCTAGTTAGGTCATCGTCCTTGGAACCGGCCTGACGGAGTGTATCCTCTCCGGCTTGCTCTCCGTAGAAGGCAAGAAAGTGTTACATATGGACCGTAATGACTACTACGGAGGCGATAGTGCAAGTTTGAACTTGACGCAGGTAAGTATCAAGCTCCAAATTGGCAAATCCATACTGAGTTCGATTAGCTGTACCGCAAATTCCGCCCAGATTCCGCCCCTCCTGCTGAGTTAGGCCGTGACCGCGATTATGCAGTCGATCTTATCCCCAAGTTCATCATCCGCTCAGGAGAACTCGCGAAGATCCTTGTACATACCGGTGTCACCCGCTATCTTGAATTCCAGAACATCGCGGGGAGCTTCGTGTACCGCGACAGGAAAATCTTCAAAGTGCCCAGCACCCAAATGGAAGCCGGCATGAGCTCGTTGATAGGCCTCATGGAAAAGCCGTCTGCGTATTCGTTCTTCCAATTCCTTCAGAACTGGAGTAATAATCATGCTACTACCCTCGATGGTATGCATTACCCTGACAGGCGGCTACGCGCTCAGAAATTGCTGGCTGACGGTTGTCGTTAGGCATCAATTTTGACAAGGACAGCATGCAAAAGGTTTATGATAAGTTTGGTTTGAGCCTTGGCATTCAAGACTTCATTGGACATGCTATGGCTCTTTACTTGGATGACAAGTGAGTCTCGATTCTCAAATTGCTGTGATATCTACTGACGCTTGACCTCGTAGTTACAAAACCCAGGCTGCACGACCCACAATGGACCGCATCATCCTGTACATCTCTTCAATGAGTTCTGGCAAGTCGCCCTATATCTATCCTCTTTACGGCCTGGGGGAGCTTCCTCAATCCTTTGCGCGTCTCAGCGCCATCTACGGTGGCACCTATATGCTCGATAAACAGATCGACGCGATCGTCACTGACTCTGAGGGAAAGTTTGTTGGTGTTACGAGCGGTGGGGAGACTGTCAAAGCAAAGCAGGTCATCGGAGATCCCAGCTATTTTGGTGTCGGCAGTGATTCGGAGAGTGGAACACTTCGAGTGATCGAAGTCGGCAAAGTTGTCAGGGCCATTTGCTTCCTCAACCATCCCATTCCAGGAACGAATGACAGCGACAGTGTGCAAATAATCATTCCACAGAAACAGCTTAAACAGCTTCAAAGGAAAAATGGTACAGTCCACTGTGACGAAATGCGACCCGCTTGAATGCTGAGACATGTCACAGATATTTACATCGCAATGGTTTCTTCGACCCACAATGTCTGCGCAAAGGGCATCTACGTCGCGATAGTGAGCACCATCGTGGAGACAGACAAGCCTGAGTTGGAGATCGAACCTGGTTTGAAACTCCTGGGGCCCATTCGCGAGCAGTAGGTTCTTGCTATTTGCATGGTTCAAGTTTCTGACGTCTTCGCCATAGATTCATTTCCGTCTCGCCTCTGTACGAACCCACGTCTTTCGGCCAGCAAGATAACATCTTTATCACCCGTTCCTACGACGCAACTTCTCACTTTGAAACTGTCGCCAAAGATGTCCACGATGTATGGCAGCGTATGTTCGGAACCCCATTGACGCTCAAGAATCACCAAGTCGATGTTAAACAGTGATTTCCACTTCGAAAGGCAGTTTTACATAACCGATCTTTTTTTTCGCAATCGTGTACCAATTATCGCACAAATCGCACAGTGTAGTTTTGCTCGATTACCATGCTTGAGTGTTTAGTGTGGGCTAGTAGTCAGAAAAAGGAATTCATATCAAACTCTGGTATTTGAACGTCCTGTTTTGCCGTCCTCATCAGGTTCCCTAACCCCACTTTCCTGGCGAACAGATCGCTTTGGTCTTGGGATGGTTCCTGCTTCTCTTCCGGTATGGTTGGAGGAAGTTGAATAGGAGAGGCAGCTCTTGTTGGGGATTGCAGAAGAACTGGCATATCGATCACGATTGTAGACCTTCGGCGAGCGGCGCGATCAAACAAAGATCTACGCGAGAGTGTAGGACTGGGGGGCGGGGAGGTCTGATCGGCGAGTGCACCGATAGTGGCCATGGATGGTCTTTCAAATGACCACGAACTCACGAGATCCAAACCCAGTACATGGCACCCTGAGGAATATTGAATTGTGAAAAGCAGTAGGCCGATGAAGGACTCACCCATTCTACAAAAGACTCGAGCCATCTGGAGAACGAAGTTGAACTCCAACCGTCCAGAAATTTCGCTTGTTCCTTTCGCTGCCTGCAAGGTTTTCGAACGCAGTTGAGAAAATAAGAGTGCAAGGCTAGGGTCGTCATAATGCGGCTCTCCTATCTCCGTCACTTGGATATTCAAAGAATTTGCGAGATCTTGTAGTGGGGTCTGGAAGCCTCCTTCAGTTGGGGGTAATAAAACATATTGTCTCAACTGACCAGTAAAATCCTTACGGCCATGTCCCTTCGATGAAGTAGCCAGAATGCCCAGCTTGCAAGCCACCGATTCCCATTCCTGAAAGCAATCGGTAGGACAGTCGTATTCAGGATATCGAGCAGCACAGGTCCTTCGTTACTCTGTTCAACCACCCGGGCCAGAGCAAGAGCCAGTTGAAAGTCGTCAAGCTGTTTGATACAGACATTGACGGCGTCTTTGAGTGAACCGCCAAGAAGGAAGAAAGCCGCAGCATATTCTACCGTGTGTGAGACGCGAATTCCATAGAGCAATTCATGACAGAGCTTACCGAAACGTCTCTTACTCAGCAATGCAAATGCGTTTTTCAGTGCCGCCGTACGCCAACGTGGGTCGGAAAAATTGTTTGCAAGGAATTTGAGCATTACGGCCTGCTCTTTGTGCCATGCGGCCTGCCTCCACAAACCATGGACTAATTTGACCTTCCCGAGAGCGAAGTAATATAGTGAGCAGGCAGTGGGATCTCGGTTGTCACCCGCCATGTACTCGTTGCGTGCTATCACTTCCATTTGTGTTTTCTGAATGGATGCAAATATGGTTCATTTTTGGTACGAAAGAAACACAAGAAAGCAACAAACCAATGTATCCACGGAGGTCAACCAAATTGGAATTCCCACAGCTCGCGCATTCGTCCATCCCAGTTTGCCGTCGCATGCTGCAGTGGAAGCATTTAACAAAAGGTCCTGGCTTTCACTGTGGAATGCCCATATCATATCTCGATAGCGAAGACGTTCTCTCCGGCCAGATGATCTTGGCTGTGCGCCCTTGGATTCTGGGCTGCTTGGGGCCGATGCACGATGATTGAGGATATAGAAGGACCGCATCGAAATCAAATATCGCAGGCCGTTGGAGTCCAGTGCCCGACGCTGCTCGTCGATCTAAGGATTATGGTGTGAATAATGAAGATCTGTGCGAGGAATACATGTTTTAAAATGACCTCCAAGGTTGTCTGTATGAGTACGAGTAAATGAGCCTGCTCGTTGGGCGTTAGATGGGGAAGCGGAGACGACTCCAGGGCCGTTATCAGGTCCAGAACAAGTGAACGGGAGAAGTCCTGTTCGGATCTGAGCTAACGTTTAGTTCAGGGATAGTAAATGACGAGGGGTCGACCCACTCTTCTTCTTTTGGCTGTGATTCATTGAATAATGAGGTGTACTTCTTCCTTCGCACAGGGACCTATCCCAGTCAATAAGCGTGATCCAGTTGAAGAAGTATAAAATAAACTGACAGAAGAAGTCGAGTCTTTCCTGAAAAAGCGTTCCGTCGGAAGCGATGTCCACTCAACGTCATGGTTTCTAGCGTTGGAAGCAATATATGTGGAAAGATTGACAATGATCTCTTTGACTAGCTCAACTTTTTCTGCATTGGAGGTTAAGTAGTAATAAAAGGCATAATGTTCGAGCATGTTACTGACCCCACAGCAAGCATTGTAGGATCATCTGTGGATGATAATCATCCAGAGGCCCGTTATGTCGTGCGGCGTACTCAAAAAGAGCCTCTTCGGCGGAAGCTGGAGAAGGTGCGCCGTAAAGAAACAGTTGGTGCCCTGCGGCTATGAGAAGTGAACCATGGTCAAGCCAAATGGAATCTTTGATCGACAAGGGGATAAATCTAAGCGTATCGATGGGTAAGGAAGGCGGCCCAATGCAGCAATAAATAGTTGATCTCACCCTCCAATCTCAACAGTTGTACATGTTGCCCATCCAGGACCTTCATCAAAGTAGGTCAATCGTTGTTGGCAAAGGAGTTCGACTCGGCGAGGAAACCCTACAGCCAGAATGGACTGGTTGTCAGGAGTTGATGTCCAATCCAAGTCGTTGATACGTTCACTGAATTGAGGGCATCTCATCCATCACTGTCAAGAAACAAGAGACGGAGACTTACCTATACTGTCCACAGAATTCCAGGCCGGTGGCAAACTCTGATTCTTGGGAATTCCATATCGTCAAGTCATCGCCGTTTGGTCCAGGAACGACTGACAACAAAGTGATGAATTGCTTGAGACGATGATACAGCGCAACGTTACTTACTCAAAGCTGTCTTTTTGGCAGAACTACAGCTTGCCTTCTCTATTCCAGCACGTCCTGTCTTCACGGCCCCCGTGAGCCTCCACGGAGGTGTCAAAGTCTCCTCGAGGACCCAAAAATTGAGTTCTCCTGTGTGAGACACACTAAGAAGAACATCGGGCTCGGTCCAGGATTGCCGCTGACCCCATGCCATGGGGTCAACAGGTAATATAAATCTTGGGGGGTACGCGAGTGGTAAAATGGACTGTGAACGAACAAGCAATGTCGGTAAAGGGACGTGACGGACGCTGAAGTGGATGATAGATAGTTCAGATGTAATTCCAACAACAGAGTCTTCTTCGTCTTGCGATGGGATTGAGAACAAGTAGTCTATGCTTGGAACTGAGATAATCTGAGGGGGTGTCGAGTGCAATGACAATGTGCCGTCGGATGCCAAGTACGTCATGAAAGTACGTCCTAGAGTGAACGGGGTCACTATCACGGAGGAGTGTAGAAAAGAAACAACTGACCTCGTTGAAGTACAACAACATGGTCTGCCGAAGACCATGACCTAGAGCGAACCAGTTGCGTGCCGTTCTTCGTAACTCGCCAAACCTCGCCACCAGCGGCACGCACGATACCAACACCTGCTCCTTCGGGTGTCCTTACAAGCTTGAGAATTCTAGACTCCTCTTCAGGAACCCTGGGCAATAAAGTCGAATACAACCTTGGTCCATCAGCCTGTGCATCAAAGAAGGAGACGGGTGAAAGGGTGAAAGTCGCCAACGGCGATGATACTGCAAGCGTCAACATAGACGGATCTGCATTGGAAAGCACACATAGGTGGCTAGGCGGGCCACGCAAGGTTGAGGGTGGAAGTTGCTGCAGTGTGAATTGCTTCAGGAGCGTGGGAGGTCTACGGTCTATATTCTACCAAGGCCGTTTTCAACTTGAACCAGAGAGCGTGAGTACGAAGAACTGACCGCAACTGCGCTTACAACGATGGAGCCGTCACTCAGGACACGAAGAAAGAGGTCCCAACGTTCGTCCTTGAGTTCTTTCATTCGTCTTGTACGAGCGCTGTCGTAGTCTGACCATTTTTCCAGAGTTGCATCCAAAGCATTCCCAACGATGTCCCTATCAAGCCAGCAAACTGTGGATGCTTCTTGATTCAAATGCTGAGAAGCGGCAGAGAACGGAAGGGAGGTGAAGATGTCCAGAGACGCATGAAGCTGCAAATGTTGCGGTGAATCTAGTACAGGGAAAAATATCCGAATTGTGGAGTCATCAGTGACAGTGTACAGTATTAGATCATCGCTGCGAGATAATGTGAGGTTCGCGAAGTAATCTTTAATGTTCACAAACGGACCGGCTCGCGGCTTGAGATTGTCGCCATGCAAAGTTGGTTATGGGACGTGGGTGGGGTATAATCTGGGTTTGACGGCCTGACGTGGTAGCATATAACCTGATCGCATTGAGGTGCTAAGTGAAGGTGAAGGGGGGCCGCTAGTAAACAAAAATGAGATGCTTCGCAAAAAGAAATACATACCGCGGATAGGGTAGCGATAAACATCAACGAAGGAGAGAAGTGTATGCGAGTCGGGGACGAGGCACTGAAAGGGGGTGGGTGGGTTAGAACAGGGAGACAACATCTAAAGAGTCACGCACCGAACGCTCCATTTCTGCGACCAGGTAGGAAGATCGTTCTCAAGGATCAAGGTGTACACGGAGAGGCCAAGTTGTGAGCCAACAGCAAGCAAACCTGATTATTGTGAGTCGGGATGGACGGTAGAAACACGAAGCCAGTACCAGATCTACAGTCAAGGGCTGTGATGGCCTGGTTATCTGGAAGCACAAGGGTCGAATGGATAAGCCAGGTGTCCTGCTTTACCCCAGAGAGCCCCCATGTGGCAATGCGATTGTTGATGGCGGCGAAGATCTTGTTGTCAAGAGGTCAGGACATATAATTTAACGATTTAAAGACTACGCAACAAGCATCATGTTGCAGTCGACGGTGATACATGTTATGGCGTCTGTGTTGTTTACAGCACTTGGAAAGGCTTCAGACAACGCGAGGACGCGAACAAGCGAGAGAGTGGAGGCATTTAAGACGATGACGACGTCGGCGGAGGGGTACAACTGCTTTAACGGTGAGACTTATGCAATGAGTAGAAGGAGATACAGACGATGAGGAGGGCAGTGGGAATCTGGAGATGGCAGAGACCGTGTGCTGGTGAGGCGGCATAGGTGTGGTGGAGGTGAAGCATGAATGCAACGTTTGCTCCCCTTGCTACTGACTTCCATCATGCGCCTGTACCGCCCGCCCTTGGCGCTGCTCGCCTCTCTCTTTCTCTCTCCAGCCCTCGCCTTCACGCAATACCCTCTCGCCAACACCGTCTCCACCACCCTCGTCGACGCCCTCAGTGCTGATCCCAACTATACCTCTCTCCTCCTCCTCCTCCAACGTGCGCGCCTCATTCCCACACTGAACAAGCTCAACGGAAGCACCCTCTTCGCTCCTACAAACGATGCAATCAAGCACCATTCCAAGTACAATACTTTGTGGCACAGTGTCTTTCACGATGATCATCTCGTGCTCAATGACAACGTACAGGAACAATTGAGGCAACAACTCTTTTACCATCTTCTCAACTACACCGTCTCCAAACTCCCGACTCAGCAGGACACGCATACACACAAGACCTTGCATTACCCTCGAGCTCCCCATTCACCCTCACCAAATCCTTCACCCTGGTTTCCCGTACCGGGAGGAACCCTCGGGGGTGAGCCGCAGCGACTGCGTGCCTCGGGGAATGATAAGAATACTTGGGTAGGAGTAGATGCTTTTGGGAAAGGCGGCGTCAAGGTTGTGAATAGTTCCTCGGCCACTAATGGCATCATTTACGGTGTTTCCAAAGTCCTCGAACCGCCGCCCAGCCTGGGTAAGACCACTGGCTCACATCCCCCTACTCGTCAGCTAACATCCCAATCTCAGCCCAAGTTGTTTCTCAGCAGATTTCCGTGTCTTATTTCCATAAAGTGCTCACCCCTGCAATAACCAAACTTCTCAATTCCACGTCCGAACTCACTCTCTTTCTTCCCGTCGATGCTGCATGGGACGCCTTGGAACCTTACGAACGACTCTATTTAGAGAGTGGTTACGCGACTGACGATCTCAACCGGATTCTGAACTTACACGCCGTGGTTGAAAAAGGAGTCAGGTATTCTGACACTTTTGAGAAAGTGACAAATTGTAAGCTCTTGTATTACTTGTTGTATATAGAGCAGCTCCTCAAACATTCTTCAGTGACAACACTGGATGGATCAAACATCGATATCGTCGTTTCTTCTGAGAATACAACCGTTGGGAGTGCAAATCTCCTGCAACCCGACATATACGCCTCAAATGGTGTTCTTCATCTCGTGGACTCTCTTCTTATGCCACCAGGCACACTCGAACTGACTCCGGAGAAGTATCTGCTCGCGCTCAACTGCACGACATTTGTGTCTTTGTTGCACTCAGTAAATTTGACAGCCCTGATCAACGACACGCAGGCACAATACACGATTCTTGCTCCGCCGGATGATGTGATGTCCCTTTTTGGTGATGGAGACCTTCCGGAGAAAGGTAGTGAAGAATTGAAGAGACTTCTTCGGTACCACTTCATACCTGGGAAGTGGACACCTGAGAAACTGAACGATGGAATGCTGCTGGAGACGGCTTTAGAAGAAGACGGACTTGCTGGTGAGAGACAGGTCTTGAGTGTCGGGGTTGGGTCAGAAGACAAGAAAGTGGCCGGCAAGTCTATCAGGTTTGCTGGGGCTGGAACGATCGGAAATCTAAGTGAGTGGACCCACTCTCCCTTCGTTTTAGTTCTTTGCTTACCCTTTACCAGTGAAAAACAACAACACTCTTTACTTTATATCTCGACCGATCGTACCTCCAGTTGATCCTTTGCAAACTGCTCTTCCTTATCTTGACCTTTCGGCATTCCTTGCGGCCATCTTCTCCACTTCACAGGCGGAGACACTTCGGAAGGCACCCCATACCTCCCTTCTCATCCCTCATAACTCAGCTTTCAAACGCCTTGGACTCCTAGTCAGCGCTCACCTGCTGGGAACGTCAGCAAAGCAGGATCTGGAAAATGTTCTCCTGCATCACGCGTTGGACACTGTCGAGTACGCCGATGCATTGCGAAACGGCTCACAACATACATTCTCCACACTCGAAGGCAGTGATATTCGTTTCAATCGGCTGAAAAACGGAAGCCTCTATGTCAGTCCTAGCGGAGGTTGGGCAGGAATGCAGGCAGAGCTCTACGTTCAGGACCGGCTCACAAACACGGGCGTCGTCCATGAACTTTCGGACATTCTGATACCACGCTCAGTCAATCTGACTGTTGGCAAACTAGTAAAGGCTGCCCAAGGCAGCACCATGGCATCGATGGCTGCCAAGGCAGGTTTCGAGTGGGTCCTTAATGGCACTGCACCTCCTGAGGGCACTCGATGGGCTAATGAAGGATTGTCTGGAGCCGGCTGGACATTACTGTGCCCCACAGATTCTGCATTCAAAGATGTAAATCTCACACAACTCTATAGCGATTCGGATGCGCTATGTGCCATAGTATCGCAGCATCTCATTCCTTTCCGGTCTTCAGAAAGCGCCGCATTTATACACGACAACGACGCACTCTACAACAACCGACCTCTCCCTTTTGACGAATCCCCAACATATAGTACGCTCCTATCCACTTCATCAGCATATGGAGATCTCGTCTTCCGCTGGCATGATGACCCGGAGAAGAAAGACAACGGTTTCATCGTTGGGATTAAAGGTGCACGGGGCACCGACGGTAGTGCTGATTGGGCTCGTGTGCTCTCATGGGGTCGATCTACTACCGCCGGTGGAGGCGGCGTCATTCAGATCGACCGACTGTTACGACCCTACAATCCCCCATGGTGGATATCATATGGCGCTCCCGCGGGTGTCGGCTTTGGTGGTTGCGTGCTGATTTGTTTATTCTTTTATGGCGTCAGGGCTATGTGGCGACGGGACACGACAGAGGCAACATACGAACCTATTGGCGGATTTGGAAGGGACGATGAATCTTGATTTGTTTCGGAAGGCTGTTTTTTTTCTTATAATATTTAGTATGCCTTGAAGGCATGTAATATATTAGAGCGCATTGGAGCCATTGTAAATATACGAGGGTAATACTTGTGTGTAGAAAATGCCTGATCGACTGGCATCTGAAGACTGGCAGGCTCGCAGGTAGATTTTACCGGCTCTATTGAACCCCTAGCGAGTTGTGATCGGACTTAAAAAGCCATGTGAATATTTTCTAATCCGGTTCCGGTCATATATTCTTAAGTCTAAAGTTGCCCTTCCTGTATGTGTCTGCTCATCCTGCGCTCTTCTCCACTCATTTTCAGGACAGCCCACAATGGTCGGAGGCACAACTTCTTCATTCAATTTCCTAACATATCTCTTCACAGACCGTTAAATCCCCAGCCGCAGAGGAGTCTCGTTCATCCGCGGTCGAATCCGCTAAATCGTTTATTGCTGGAGGCTTTGGTGGTATCTCAGCTGTTCTCGTTGGTCCGTTGTTCAGTATCATCTCAGAAGATCCTTAGACAAACTTCTTCATACCCATTTACAGGACAGCCATTTGACTTGACGAAAACAAGGCTTCAGACGGCTGGCCCTGGTGTTTACACTGGAGCTCTGGATGTAGTGAAGAAGACGATAGCTCGAGATGGCATCACTGGGTAATTAAGATACCATGCACCTCTTGGCTCTCAGACCTCATGTGTTTCAAGGTTGTATCGTGGTATGGTGCCGCCCCTACTGGGTGTTACACCCATTTTCGCCATGTCCTTCTGGGTGAGATTCGCTGAAACTCATTTATGGTATCACTGGCTTATGCGCAACACTGTCAGGCTTATGATACCTCAAAGAATTTGATACTTGCGTTAACACCGCAACGGAAGAGCCAGTCATTATCTACCGCAGAACTCGCGGCTGCCGGGTTCTTGTCTGCGGTTCCGACAACACTCATCACGGCCCCTGTAGAAAGGGCCAAAGTTCTTCTGCAGGCAAGTTTCTTATTCTGCTGGAATCACTCTCGCCAACATTTCCCGATAGACCCAAGGCCAGGGTAAAGAGCTAAATGAGAGGAAATACAAAGGTGTTATCGACGTCGTCAAGCATCTTTATCGGGAGGGTGGGCTCAGGAGCCTATATCGTGGAACCGGGGCTACTCTTGCCCGCGATGGTCCTGGCAGTGCTGCGTATGTAACCTTTCTCTCCTCCCTGTTCATAACTGACCCTATTCAATAGTTACTTTGCCGCTTATGAAGTCACTAAGAAAGTCTTGACTCCAGCCGGTTCTTCGCCGTCAGAGCTGAATCTTGGCGCCATCATAGTGGCCGGAGGAAGTGCTGGAATTGCCATGTGGGCATTGGCAATCCCACCAGACGTATGTACCCGTTCAAATTTTACATGCGAAAACTGGTAACGAGGTCTTCCATTAGGTACTTAAATCCAGACTCCAGTCCGCACCTGAAGGTACATACTCAGGAATGCTGGACTGTGCACGGAAGACGATAGCTCAGGATGGTGTTCGTGCGTTGTGGAAGGGATTCGGACCAGCTATGGCAAGGGTGAGCAATATAATAGCGCAGTTCCCGCAGTCTCCTAACAATTCGTTACAGGCTTTCCCTGCCAACGCAGCGACGTTTGTAAGGTGCTCTTGGCTTTTTTTCTGCGTTGTTTCTGATGGTTTTCGTGCTAGCTCGGAGTTGAGGCATCTAGAAGTCTTATGGATAAGTTTTTCTAAGTCGCGCATCGATTCTGGGCCAGGTTTTAGGCATGGAGCTGTATATCATCAGGGAGGTCAAACTAGATCTAGAACAAGAGTTGTCGCCGCGATCAATGATAATGGATATATGTAGCTCATCACGGTCACAGGTTGGAGGTCTGTGACGCTGCTTGTTCTAATTCGATCACAAAAGAGCAATGAGTTCAAACGAACAAAGTCCTGCAACAGGAAAGCCCTCAAAGAGAAAGATTGCCACTCGTTCACGAGCAGCACGATCACCATCCGCGTCAGAGTGAGTCTAACACCTCCTCAAGTCCGTGTTAGTCTCAACGTGCAGCACATACAGAATTGCTCGCAACTTGAAGAGCTTTGAAACTTGGTCCACGCACCAGTGTTGTGAACAGGCCTCGTATACCGACCTGCCCATTGACATCAAACCAGATGTCGATGGAATTTTTGACATTTCTGGACGGCTGCCTATAGCATGGACTGACAAGGTTTGTCAGACTATTTTGCGTGAAACGCTTCTGTTTGACCCTCTCTTCCGTCCATGGTACCAGGGTGCATTGTTCTATCTCTTTGCCACAGCCCCTGTTGCGAGCAAATATGGACGCTGCAGCGATCCGCATCCTGATTGTGCCATTTTGATACCAGCCGCGACCATTCGTTCCCTGTCCCTTTCAGCCAAGTCACCCTTTAAGGTACTCAAAGGACATTCCACTGTCGTGAAGAGCGGAAATACTAGCAAGGGTTCCTCCTTTCGATATCAAAGCACGCCATGTGCAACTCTTCCTGACACGCCAGGCTTCGAGTTCGCAAGCAGCTTCTGGGAAGACAAGAAACCTGTCCATCATTTACTCGAGGATGCGTATCGACAGAATCGGATGTCGACTGCTTCAGCACTAAGGCATATGAATTCATTGGCCATCAAAGCTCCTGTTGTCGGACTCGTCTGGTCGAGTGGCATTGTGCGTGCACATGTCGACTGGTGCAAGGCCGGGGAAGATGTGATGCCCGTAAGTTGTTATATGAGGTTTATTCTTCATTATCCAATTGAAATATGAAAATGTCCAGACCATCCTGTCCGCCCCGTACCCAGGGGACTCTGCTGCAGGAGAAGATATGTTCCGCGAGTGGCAGCTCGACCAGCCAGGTGACATTCTTGCCATCTATTTTTTAATACGTAACCTGGATCGATGGACCAACGGTGGTTTTTATACACGAGTCGCCGAAGGTATTAAGGATCTTGTCGATAGGGTCGTCAACAAGGGCGAAAGATATACACCGTGGAAACGTGTCGGAGAGCTACTTCCCCTGCTGTTGGCGAGTAAGGAGAACATCGTTATATCTGCCACCAGCACATTAGAAACCTCCCTCTCGACACCGGTCAGGAGTAGACAAAAGAGACGCCGCGCTCGATTATCATAGCTTCAATTCCACAGAAATATCCACTGGCAGTCTACATATTCTAATTGTCTGTTTTGGACTCCTTTAACAATTATTTCTTCCACGTCCCTGGGATCTTAAAGACGACGTCTGCCCACTTTGCTAAGCGACCGTCCTCCCAGTCTTCGATATGCGATAGACCAGAGCTACCACGGCGGCCTTTCGCAATTTCCAGATGCTTTTCTGCATCGCACCAAAAGAGAACCCATGATCCCATCCGGAAATGGCCAGTACTGCGCTCGAAATACCACTTGTTGACGGGATTATCAGCTCGACTTCGCCACACCAAGTCTTGACCCTTTCCCTTTCCACCTTTCCCACCGTTAGGGTTGGCAGAGAAGGGCAATCCAAGGCCATACGACTCGTCGTGTAAAGCAACCCACAAGAAGTCGACAGTTCCATCACCCTGATGACTGGGAAGAACAGCAAATTTATCAAGGTAGGTGATTGGAGCGTCGAGGCCAGGACATTCCTCCTTGGTTACGATTGCTGCACCAGCATAGTCACCGGCAATGATGACATAGTCTAGCGTCTTCTCAAGGCGGTCATAGAAAGCATTCTGATCAAGGGTGCGGCGGAAGGAATACTCCAGCAGCATATTCAATTTTGCGCGATCGATATCGGCAAAATTTCGCACAACCTGTATAGGCAGGCCACGGCGCAGTAATGTCGGAGTATTGGGGGTGAGTTTACGATCCCCTTGAAGCAGTGCATGGGGTAAACTCGAGCTGACCGCTGGCTTATTGGTGATCAGATTTGCGATGAGTGAACTAGGTGATCGATGTGAAACCATGATGGCAGAAGAGGTCGGCGGCATGTAAGCTAAGCATGTGCGAGCGAGGGAAAGGTTCGAGAGCGCAGTTGGATTTGAATGATGCCATGGCGGGTGAAATGTATCGTGGATATGCGAATACTCAGAGTCAAGATTGATAAGAAGGTGAGGATATCCATTCCGAGCGTAGGAGGGAACGCCGCCTTCACGGTTGATTATCATCAGCCGGAGAGGGGTGAGATCGACGTCTTCAGATGCATCGTCACACTCATCCCCACGTTTCGACTGATCTTCGGTGGCAGCCTCGACCATACTGCTAGCCAAACCAGCGATGACGTCGTTGGCATCGATGCGGATGGAACGACAAAAGGAATCCAGCGCGAAAGGAGCAATTACGGGAATTTCTCCTGCTCTGAGAGCAGAGCGAATTGGGATGAGATCTGAAGATATGGCGTGAGATTCAGGAGGGGGGATTGCGGGACTGGATTCGTCGTCAGTGAGCTTAGGTCCGAGCCTCACAATGGCACCGACGACTGGGCGAGCTCGAGATCCGTGCTTCTCGAGGCTTGTGACAACGCGCATTGTTTCTTCTATAATGGATGACCGGTCATCTTGTTCACCTCGATATAGCTCATCATTTTCCACAACGATGACGCTAAAAAGGCCAAGTTTTTCCAGATAGACCAATCCTCGGGTTATGCTGTCCAGCTGTACATCCGTAAAGGGACCTTGAACCTTTACCAACGCAGTACGACGAATGACCGGATTTAATATCGATGCAAGAATCCGGCTGGGCTTTGGGTGTTCGAGGGCAGGTATAGTTTGCGGTAGTACTTGGGCGGTGGGTGAGGGAGCAGGAAGAGATGTATCTGGAGGAACAGCAGGTGGATTCGGCTGTGGACGGGGTCCAAAGGAAGCCAGGTATGAGCGGGTATCCCGCAGAGATGGGTTAGCTCGTAAGATCGATAAAAAAAAATCCTGAAGTCAAAATGGTAAGCAAGTGTATGGCTGGAGGCTGAGGCAACCCAACATGATCCGATATCGGGGTATCCTCAGGTTCCACCACAGGCTGACGAAGGCCACGGATTGTCTATAGAGTAGGCAGTGGTCAGCAAGGAAGGGAGACTGGTGAAATATATCCTAACAGCGTAAAAGGCTTTGAAGGTCTGTGTTCGTTGGTACTTAAGCGAGGCAGTGACGAGACTTCGGGAGGCCGTAGCGTGAGGGATCATGTTAGGGAGGGCAGGAAGAAAAGAAAACAGATGGGGGATGATGTAGGCTCATGGAGGATCGTGGTTGTTATATATACCTTCCAAGAAAAATATCAAGAACGAAACCTGACTCCCTAACACATGTTATCTGATTAGATCGTCTCCCGATCGCTCCCGATCATGCTTCTAAAACTGCGCTGCCCAAAATCTGCCATTGGCCACCCCAAAATCTGTCATTAGTTGCTCAAACGCCTCGAATAGCTCATATCCCGCACTATATTAGGAAGCGCCTTCTTTTAGCTCAAGAATGAAGCATAGTACCGTTGCCCATTGTGGCCAAGGTCTGGCATGCGATATGACAAGTGATCCGTCGGATGGGGTCCTCCTCGTAACA